>JAACJT020023216.1:0-24683 GCA_009936485.2 Gymnarchus niloticus | reverse complement strand
TATTCCTTAGATGGAAAAAAGCTGTTTTAGTGATACTGCTGATGTGAGCATTTAATGACAGGTCTGGGTCAACTAAGGCACCAAGATTTCTAACCAATGTGCTTGACTTAAGTGTGCATCCATTATTTGTCAATGTAAATTCTGATAGTATTATAGGTTATATGCAAACTTTCATTCAACATCAACTTTTAAAAACCTATGGTAACGAGTAATTATAACATTCAATTTTTTTCACTTTGCCTTGGCTTGGGGGTTGCTGCTATTAATTGTCGAAAAATTACAGATCCCATGAGTAGCATATAACAAATGCAGTTTAACAGTGTTTGAAAGCCATAATTCAAAGCTACATGTTGTTTTTTAAAGCAAGATTCTAGCTTGATGTACAGCTAAGATACAAAGAAAAATACCTGGTCTCTGTTTACTCATGATTGCCAATTTAGTGGGGCAAAAGTAAACATCATAAAATCAAGTAAAAATATAACTGCAAGCGGTTATGAGTGGGTTCAAGCACACATACTAACAGGGACACCATGCACCACTGACTAAAGCAAAAAGAAAAAGCAACTTTGACCATCAAGCAACTGCCTATGCCAACATTGCCTACATGGCCTGCAGTAGGGCTGGCATAAGCAGTGAAGCATCCATAGGCAAGTGAGAGCGTAGGCTCTTGGGGCGTGGCCTGTGGACATGCAAACTGTCACAAAGGATTTTTGGGATATCTTTTGACAAGCTACGCCTCCAACGCAAGTAGTGTTGATTAGGAGGTTGACATAAGCAGTGCTGGATTTGTCAGAATGAGCTGAAGCAAGCAGTACTGCCACAGATAGGTGGGCGGGTTAGCACTTTGAACATGGCCTGTGGTCATGCTGAATGGCAAACATGGGATTTTTGGGATAATTTTTGACCAACTGGGTCTGCTGATTACAACAATACCAAATTGGACAAAAATCCTTGAACTAGTATGCAAGGCAAATTGGGCAAATTTTACAAATTTGCCAAATAACTGGGTGGGAACTGCTGAATTCTGATTGGCTGACTGTGGAATTATGCAAGTTAGCAGAGATTTTATGCAATTTGATTGGTTTGAAACTCAGTAGAACCTACGATGGCACAATCAGCTTGCTATGAAGACACTAAAATGGGGGCTGTGGAGTCCCCCATGGGGGCAACAGGCCCATTTTTGGCGGCTGAGTGTTGGTTGGGTATAGGCATCTTGTGGCCAAATTGGGCGTTACTGAGACTTACAGGCTGGGCTGGGTGTTGCATTTTAGGGCAGAAAAGGAATAATAATAGAGAACCAGGACTAAAACAATAGGGGTGCAAAACGTGCTTGATCCCTAATAATGTCATATGAGTTGGATGGGGGGGCATGGTGGCTCAGTGTTTAGTACTGTCACCTTGTACTTCTAGGGTTGGAGGATGAAATTCTGACTGACTCTGTGGGCGAGGAGTTTACATGTTATCCCCATGGTTCAAAGATTTCCGACAGTATTATAGACTATATGCAAACTTTCATATAACATCACATTAAAGCTTTGTTTAAAGAGTAATTAAAACATTCATGACATTTTCTTCATTTTACCTTGGAACCGTAATGCCATAATATATCACAGTTAACGTGTTCTCTGTCACCTTGGTGTTGAAAGCGCATAAACACAACAGCTGACGTGGCTGTCATCATTTCCTTTGGAATTCATTAGTGAAACTTGATTAGTAAACAAAAAAGCTGGTTTGGGAAGCATAAACCCATCAGATTCAGCAAAAGCATTTAAGATTCAGCAGGGGCATGACCAAAAGCCAATCAGTTTTATGGGGCATTTCAGCCGCCAAAACTAGCCCAAAGCAGTTCATCAGATTCATATTTCAGTTGACAAATGCCTATATTTATAACTACCCGGTTTGTCAATGAATGTGACAATCTACTCATATTCACATGCAAAAAATGAACATTATAGTTGAAGTGCAATAACTTATCTGAAAATACCTAGTTGTTACTTTTCAAGAGGATGGCAGAACAAGTCAACTTTGTCATCATTCCACAGGACAAAATGTTCAGCTCCAGTGGAGACTCTAGAATCCCCGGAGATCCTGACAAAAAGGCAACTTCTATACATGGAACAATTGTGAGCTTCCACAACATTCACTACAGGGTGAAAATAGGTACAGGTCTTCTCTACAGAAGGAAGGTTCACACAAAGGATATACTGGGTGACCTGAAGTAAGTCTTCCTTCTCACTCACTATCTGACATCGACGTCCAGATGCATTTGCTGTTGACTTACTGTATCTCTACATCTCAAATCTGTATGCTTTTAAAGGAGTGTTGTCGTGAGTATGCTGGGTATATTGAATGCTGCAAGTCTTGCACTGTACAACTGCCACATGAATTGTGCCCGAGCTCTTTAGAAAAGCAACAAGAGCTGTATACCGTGGGTGCACGTGAAGTAATGTGATGGAATATGACATTGAACACCAGCACATGTCTGAACTTATGTTATATATTATAGTAAAAGTATAACCTGCTCTTTTTGTCCAACAGTGGCATTATGAAACCAGGTCTGAATGCCATTCTGGGTGCAACTGGAAGTGGGAAGTCATCGTAAGTTTTTTTAAGTCTGTTCTTTACATCTGGGTTCAACATATAGCATATCTACTGGATTTAATTTGAAAGAATATCTATTTTTATCACTCCTTCATTAGTCAACGTTTTATCCATCTCTTTTTGTTCACTCTACTCCATAATTGTGTGATTGCTGGTCACAGCAATCACAATATGTTCTCTGACATATTTCTTATTTTTCTTATTCTTTAGACCTTTTTGGCACCTAACCCCTCCTACAGTTTTTGCGCTAGAAACTTCATTCCAACTGTAAAATGTTCGGCCCGTTGAGAAGGGTGCTTGTATTTTTCTTTTGATATTCCACCCACATCCCTCTTTTTGTCCCTCTTTCCATCCATTTTTCCCATAGACTTTGAATGGGAAATTTTTCAAATTGCTCCTATATGGTCAATTTTCAAAATAATACCTCCAAACTTACTACACATGTTCTGGGCAATACTAAAAAGCCCTGCACCTCTGTCACTTCTTTCTTTTTCATCTCTCCATCCTCATACTATAGGGATCTTATAGACATAAGACTCACGGAAATTGGTAAATGTATTCTACAGCAAAAGTACAGCACTTAACTGTATTCTTACCGATGGCACTCATCCCTCACCCTTCTATTCTTTCATTCATCTCTTCATCCTCCCATTAGAACCCATTGATTTTACTGCTCATTCATCTTTTAAGCTAGAGTCACGAAACTTGGTATATGTATTCTACAGCAAAAATGCAGCACTTTCATACTGATGGCACTCATCCCTAACCCTTCTATTCCTTCATTCATCCCTCAGTCCTTTCATAGCTAATGTAACCAGTAATCACACGCATTTTCTCCAGGAAATGCCCTTTCTAGTATAGTGTTTGTTCCTTCAGTGTACTGCCTACAGTACTAATTTCTTGAGGCATATTGCTCTGCTTCGTGAGGTTCCTCGATGTTCTGTCAGCCCGGAAGGATCCATCCAGTCTCTCTGGGGAAGTTTTGATTGATGGGCCCCACAACCTCCCAATTTCAAGTGTCTTTCGGGCTACGTGATTCAGGTGAGAACATTCCAGCAGTGCATTCCCATTCCTAGATGTAATGCTATAAAATCATTTTGCAGCATACGTTTATTCCCAATGTGTTGTGAATGCTGACTGATAGCCTTGTCCGCACTTTTGATTCTTCATATTGTACACCGATGATCATGTGTTCTTTATACTCTCCATCCAGGATGATATCGTTATGGGAACCCTCACAGTTTGGGAGAACTTCCGCTTCTCAGCCGCCCTGAGGTTGCTCGCTTCCATGAGCAAGGCTGAAAAGGACAAAAAGGTTGATCAGCTCATCCATCTACTGGACCTCATCAAAGTTGCTGACTCAAAGGTCCAGCAGATTTAACCGGACGCCTATACTATGTACACTGGGAGTTTTGACATATTTTGAGTTCAAGCATGTTCCTTATGGAACCCTATTGTTTTATTCCTGGCTCTTCTTATTAGGGTTCAAGCACTTCTTTTTCTTCCTTAAAACACAATGTCCAGCCCAGCCAGTAAGGTCCAGCAACACCAAATTTGGCCACAATATGCCCTATACCTAACCACTACTCAGGTCCCAGAAATGGGCCCATTTGCCCAATTTTTGCTGCCACAGCACGGCATTTAGCGTTTTTGCCCTTCTCTCTTGAACAGTAATACCTGCAGTCAAAATTCTTTTTGTTGCCATGTTTATTGCTTTATTCCTCACCAAATAGTCGATTACAACATTTTGCTTCGACCCTTCGTTTTTTGCATACTAGATCAAGGTTTTTCAACCTATCTGGACAGATGTGGTATCGCTGGACTCGGGAGCCTAAGCTGGTCAAAAGTTTTCCCAAAAATCCTATGTGTGCCATTCAGCGTGACCACAGACTATGCCCCAAGTGGCTATGCCCCACTACCAGAACATGCGTCAACCCATGCTACCAATTCTAGCACTGCTTGCTTCAACCCCCCTAATAAACACTTTTTGTGTTATTCAATGACCACTGTGTGCTTGAACCCTTTCAATGTATGCTTTCTTAACAATTCCGTACTTGGACATACCGGCTTAATCAGATTCATTAGATTGTACTAATCAGTATGTGGCATAAATTTGGCTGTCTACATACAAATGGAATCGTGGATGGTCGTTCTACACAGTAATACTGTGTTATGTTTAGCATCTGAAGCATTGTCTCCCAGAACTAGTTATGTGCATGTGATGGTTGATACGCTATCCATCCTCACTTTGACTCATTCTGCTATATCTAAACATGGGATGCTGCTGGCTGCTTTTCTGTGCTGCAGGTTGGGACCCAGCTGATCCGGGGGATTTCTGGTGGGGAGAAGAAAACGACCAGCATCAGAATGGAACTCATCATGGACCCATCTGTGCTCTTTCTGGACAATCCCACAACAGGGCTGGATGCCAGCACAGCCAACTCTGTCTTCCTGCTATTGAAGAAGTACCATGGAGAGCGTACTCAGATCACGTTCATTCTGATGATTAACTTTTTCCTTCTCCCTTACTTATGAAAGACAAATGAATTTGTCACAGTTGCAAATTATATATACAGTTTTCACACCAGTTTTTACAGGGCCTGATCTATTTTTGATTCATCTGAACATTGATAAAACAACCACACTGCCCCCTACAGGATGGCCAGCCATGGGAAGACCATTATTATGTCCATCCACCAACCCAGATTCTCCATTTATCAAATGTTTGATGGCCTCATGCTGCTGGACAATGGTAAACAGCTATACCACGGGCTTGCCCAGGAGGCACTGGACTACTTTGCTGACATTGGTAAGCCTGACTGTGGCGCTCTTTGTTTCGAGGTTTGGCTTCAGGGTTTTGCTGGTGTTTTTGTTTGCTTTTCCTGAAGTTCAGGATACACCTACAAGGAGCATAACAACCCAGCAGACTTCTTTCTGGATGTTATCAATGGGGCTTCAGTGGCAGCCACTCTGTCCAAAATAGCAGATTCCGAAGGTATGGCTTTTAAATCACAAATGTAGCAAACCAATGACGCAAAACAGAGGTGCACAGCAGGACGAGTCCACAGAACATAGAACATTTGTGTGTGATGGTACCATGGGTCAGAAGTTGAATGGATCGTCATCCTTTAGCAGAACATGACTTTGATGAGGGAGAAAACAACAAGAGGCAGATCACTGATGACCACCTGGTGGAAGAATATAAGAAAAGCTTATACTGCAGGGAGGCCCAAAGCAGAGCTGGAGAAGATCACCATGGGAAGAGACTACAGCACCAGGCCCAAATCCCACACCATCACCTACAGTGCTTGATCTTTGCTTTTGATGCATGCTATAGTAACAATGCAGACATCTGTCATGTTTTATTAACAAACATCTGTCCTTATTTGATAACAAATTTCCTGGAAGCTCTTCTGTGTGTTCCTGTTGTTCTCCCCATGCTGTGACACTCAAGCATATTTAAAACAGGATAGCTTGTCCAATTTTAGACTGTTCCAGCCCTCTAAATCTGCTAAACCTGATCATCTTCTACAGAGAGACATCGGCAACGTTTATATGTGAATAATTTTAAGACTGCATTTCTTAAAAGCTTACAGCTTTTCCATGCCCTCCCCAGATTGTTGTTACTACTTTCCTGGCACTTGTCATTGGAGCCCTCTTTTTTGGGGTGAAATATGACCAGAGTGGTATTCAGAACAGGTGAGTGCCTGATCGAGTCAGTCTGGAATGTGATCAATAAGAATGAGTTTGCGTGTTGCCACTTTGTTAACTGTGTTAATGTTATGAATTGGTTAGGGTTAAGCTTAAGGTTAGCCTATCCCAGGCAACATTGATCACAAGGCCTGGAGTACATCCTGTATGGGATGCCAGTCCATCACAGGGTCATCGTACACCAGTAAAACTCAGACTCTTAGGATTCAACATTTCTTTGAAGAAGCGAGTTATTTGAATGACTCTGGATTTGAACGTTGTCCCTAACATGAAGATGCTATTCTTGGTGTAGGATGGGCGCTCTGTTCTTCATCACCACAAACCAGTGTTTCACCTCAGCGTCTGCTGCTGAACTCTTCATCACCAAGAGGAAGCTGTTTGTGTTCATACCCTCAGCCGACCATTCGCTTAGCCCCTCCACGGCATCCCCTGCCTGCTCATCACATCTTGGAATGTTTCCCAGCAGGAGACAAGATTCACTGAAGACCATAGACTTTAATACATACACACTTTAGTGGGGCTTGTTGATAAATAGTATTAGTGATGGGACAAATGAGGCTTGGGTTTTATTGATTGGAATTTGGGATCCTCCCACCCCCCATGGGTTTTGAAGCCTCATTTGTCCCATCAGCAAATATTCTCGACTATACAAACTGTTCTCGACTTACAACTGAGATACATTTTGATGAACTGGTCGAAAATTGATTTGTCCTTAAGTCGGAAGTCGTATTGGTACTGGAGGACACATATGTACAGTTTAGTACTGTGTGCAGTAATGCACAAACACTTTTTCATTTCACAATAAGTGGTATTAGAAAAGCAAGCAGGGCTGCCATCATATGTTTTTCTTTTACCAGCAATGGTCATAAGTTAAAATTAATTTGTATAAGCTTATGGAAAAATTGTAAGTCTGAATGGCCATAAGTCACAGACTGTCTATATTTGAGGTATTGAGATTCTACGTGTTCTCTCTAGGCATGAATACATCAGTGGGTATTACAGGGTATCAGTGTATTTTCTGACAAAGGTTCTGTCGGACATGTTGACTCTCCGGATCTTTCCCACCCTCGTCTACAGTGTTATATCCTACTTTCTGATTGGTAAGACCCTTCTGGGAGTTTGCAGACACCTTTCTCTTCTAGTTCCAAATGTGGAGTACACACTCAAGTGTGTTCCTGACCTATTTTAGTCTACAGACTCCTGATCCCTTCTAATCAGATGTGGATTGTGTCGCTCACATTCCCTTCTGACCAGATGTAGGGTACACGCTTATGTTCCCTCCTGACACGATTATACACTCATGTTCTTCTTGCAGGTCTGAAGGCCACAGCATCTGCGTTTTTCATCTTCATGCTAACGGTGACGATGGAAGCCTACACGGCCATAGCTATGACCTTCGCCATCTCTGCTGACCGGACCGTGGTGGCTGTAGCCAACATCTTCATGACCATCTGTTGTGTTCACTGTGATTACGGTACAACACTAGGGGGAGCCTGACTGTGATTGGTGTGATAAGTTGATGAGAAGTGTTGTCTTGTTTGATGACCCTGGAATGTTGCTGGATTCTGCCACGCTGCTCAGTGTGAGTAAAGAAACCACGTTTTAGTTATTCGCCGCTGCGTGCATATTACGTCGGTCACTGGTCACAACACCATCAGCTTTGTGTTCATGATGGTGAGTCAGACCTGACACTAATACGATGGTGACATCATCATCCCTGTTATCACATGTGCTCCTCTCAATCTAAAATGCAAAATGATGCATATTTGAAGTAAAATATAAAAGCAGTGTGTCTGTTCTTTGTTTTAGCTCTTCGCAGGCCTGCTAGTAAACCTTACCAGTATCATGGATTGGTTTGTCTGGTTTAGGTTCCTTAGCATCCCAGGCTACGGCTACATTGTAAGTCCAGGTTTTACCTGTCAAAGATGTATCAAACACTAATTTTTAGTTACTTATTATAGTTTTATTTATAATTTCAATATAACATGCATTTTTCTTTTTTGACAAAACAGGCCCTACAAATCAATGAATTTAGGCGACTGAACTTCTGTGAAAGCATACCTGCCACTCCCACCATGGACTCAGGATCGATTAACTGCACCGCTTGTCTTCCTGTGCAAATGTGAGCATGTCATCTCTAGTGTCAATATTATGTAGTACCTGCATGCATCAGCAATATGAAAATTAGTGCCACCTAGTGGATCATACTGTACACGTTAAAAATATTAAATGGAGTAGGTGGAAATAATTTATATAAAAATGAACAGCTGGGAAGGCCATTTACTGCAGAAAACTGATTTTTTAAATATATCGGAATATGATTACACGATACAGCCAGGGCTGACTGAAGTTTATTATTTCTTTTCTTTTCAGGTGCACCAGAGAGGACATATTGAAAAACCTTGGAATTGATTACTCAACATGGGGACTTTGGCAGAATCATGTTGCCTTGGCAATAATGACCACCATTTTCCTCATGATTGCATATTTGAAACTGCACTTCATCAAGAAGTTCACATAAACTGCAAAAGCTGAATCAACAAATGCTTTAATTTGATTTCATTGGTTCCATAGTAAAACAGCACAGTGGTCGATCATTTCAGATGTTTTGGTGAAGCAACTTCAGGCTTTAGATTTTGTATAGATCTTACCCTGTATTAGTCATAAAACATGTTTTCAAAGAAGATATGAATTTCCAATACCAATTAATTACAGTAATTATTTTAATTAATTTGATTTTGAATTCATTTTCATGAGGTTAGGCATCCTTAAAAAAACTAAAAATCACTGGTAAGTTTACCGAACAGTATTTAATAGCATATACAAGATGTTGATAGGCTATTTGACATGACTTATGTGTATAAAAACCTGCACACATATTGAAGAGCACAGCATAAATGAATATCAATATTATTAAACCTGTACTGAGGGTGCATAAAATAATATTCAAAAACCTAATAGTTCAACAGCAAGAACTGTATACAATGCTTTTAAAATATATAACAAGTAAATATTTGTGAGTAGCAATGAGTAAAACATCGCTGTCAATCTGTTGTGTTTACTTATTTACTGTTTGTAGCTTTCACCATGTATTTTTTCCACAATAAAAGCATGAGTAAACAGCTCCATTTTACTGTAAATTATGAAGCTCCAGCACAGGGAGGGTAAACTAATTAAAACTGGCACCCCCAGACTCTGGTTGATGTGTTTACAATCACAGGCACACCTAGAACAGGAAAAATTGTTCAGATCAACTTATTTTCACACAGTGCCTTTCACAAAGTAGCTTCCCTAAAAGGCTGTGTGACAATACGTGATTAGGTTCAGGGATCCTAAATGTTAAAACTCCCAGTGAACCCATAACTAAGATAGTTAAGCAGATGGCAAGGTGGGAGTTTCCACTGAGTGAAAGAAAAATATATAAAAAAACATTACACAAATGAAATAAATTATCTGGGCTTAATGTGTGGCTTTCCTGTCTTTGGTGCTGTCCTTTGTCACATTCGTCTGCTGGACCCATTCTCCATCGCAACGACCAAAGGCATATCACCCATTTTCCAGTGTTCCTTCTTGCTCATCTTTGATTGTTTGGCTGAGGAAGATGTGGGTAAGGCCCTGTTAAAGCAACAACAGGACAGAGAGAGTAACAACATTGAGTATCACAAGAGTGCCCATAATTATCAATATGTAACATCCAAATAGTGATGGGACAAATGAGGTTTCAAAACACGTGGTGAGGTGGAGCATCCTGAACTAACCAATCAATGCTGGCGCTAAATGAGGCTTCAAAATCAACAGTGGTTGGGGGTGTCCCAAACTACTAATCAATGCCTGCCATCCAAACATACAAGTACACAGGTGTCCCCATTCATTTCCCCAATGGCATTCAGTTTAAGCTACTGACCATAGCTATCTCGTGCAGCTCTGATTAGACACACCTTCAGGACCCCTTAGGTTAAAATGCACAGGGTTCTTCAGCTTGGGGAGGTGGAATATCGACCTGTGGTTCTCTCCTTTTTTCTTCACTGCGTTTCCAGGTGGAAAAGACTGCTTATGGTCCAGGGGCTTTTCCAAAGTACCCTGATCAATCCAGAAAGCACAGTTACTCTCTTGGGAAACTATCAACTTGAACAGATCAAAAGGACAGTCCTTCACTTCTGACAATACACGCAAGACATGAAGAAGCAATAAATTTAACAAGTTAAACTTGAAAAAAGTTTCACGCTCCAGTATAACTCCCAAAATCCTATGTTTGTTCCACCACAAAAGCGCACTCATGGTCACGCACCCACACATCCCAGTGATGCCTGACAATGTATTTGCATTTTACACGACTAATAATGCACCCTCAAAATTGAAACTTCCAGAAATTAGCAATTTTGTTTTTCTTCAGTGGATAATCATCATCATCATCTGGGATAACTGGCTAATGTTCACATCTAGGCAGACAAAATCTTTTTACACAATATATACCTACTTGTCCAGAGGAGATCCCATTATTAATATTAGACAAACATGGTTGTGGCATAAGACTGAAGATATTTACATGTCTCTTTGTTTTGTCATTTGACCTTCACATGAAAAAAAAAGTGGAATTTGTTAAAAGAAAAGCATTATCATTTTATGGCAAATGATAACGACAATCTCGTACGCATGACTGCATTAAGTGTGTGCTACCACACCCCATATGGTGCTGGAGACCTCATGCTTACGTTCAGACCATTGGTGATGACCGCCAGAGGGCTGAGAGTGACGTGAGGTATCGCCAAGGAAACAGTGGTCTTCACATGCTCGTGGCTTTCACCTCTGCTCTGGACCACAGGACCTACTGAGCTTTTTGCAGAACCTTCAGATTTCATTTTGTTGCTCTGTACTTGCTCTCTGGACTCAGAGGACTGTGTCGGTTGAATGTCAGGTCTGCTTTCTTTGCTCGTGCCATTTGTAACTAAATCCTTAGAAAATTGAAAGACACTTGTGCTTTTCTTCATTGTTATCTAGAAAATCAATTATGAATGCCTTTACATTTCAATGTGGCTGGGTGTTATCAGAAAAGTAAACCTAATGTTACTGTGGTTCAACTCACCCTGTATGTGACTGTCCTCTCCACGGAACAACCCGCCATCTCCCATTTGGTTATTTTAGACATTTTTGGCAAGATGGAGTGCTCCTTAATGTTCTTTTGAATTTTTGAATTTAATTCATGACTAAGCCTTTGATCAATAAATAAATAAATAAAATTATTAGTTCCAAAAAGTGTACAGGCATTACCAAACTCTGAAGCACCTAAGTTGATCAGTTTTTTTATTATATGTATCTCAGACACATGCAGCAGAGAAACATTTAAAACATACAACTCCGTTTGAGTGGCAGTAAATCAAGCTATACAATGTCTATACTGCTCCCTGCAGAATGATTTCTTAATGACAATGTCGCCACATAAGAAGAGGTACATTTTTGCTTGTTTTGTCAAAGCATGGGAGTGGTGTTGCTCACCTAACACTAAAGCCATAGTTTATGAAGAACTCATGCTGCAGTAAATCAGAGCATAGAGGCCTCTGATCCGGGTCAATCTGCAGACACTTCTGTTGGGGAGAGAAAGTGCATAGTCACAGCTCAGAGCTGGATCAAATCAATTCACCCAGGCTGTTCTGTGTGTAGCCCATGTTTTTATAACAGTACCATCATCTGCTTACTTTAGCTGAAAAGCAGTCTATGTAGAATGTAAGGAAGGAACATGATTCTACCTTTGTCAGGTCTGTTACCACAGCAGAAAGCATGGGGAACCTCTTCTCCAGGGATTTCCGCTCCAGGACCACAGGCAGGCTAACCGCAGCAAAGACTGGGTTCTCATAAAACAGTTCTTGGTGTTTAGGGATTAGGTTACCTATAAACCAATAGACTCATTTCATTTACTATTTTATATTTTCGATCACGCTAATATCCATATCATTAGAAAATAAGTGCAAGGAAGTAGAAACCAGACTGACCGAAGCAAGTAATGATATGATAGAGCTGGTCAATGTCAGAGTCCCCAGGGAAAAGAGGCTCTCCAGTAAGCATCTCCACAATCAGACAGCCAATGGCCCACATGTCTACAGCCCTGAAACGTCAGCGACAGCCGCATTCTTCAGGAGAAAGTCCACATCCCAGGACTCCAGGAAAAACCATTTACTGCTGACTAACTACATCACTGACACACCAGCTTCTCTGAATCCTTCATGGGTTACTTTGTTAGCTCAAATCGTGGTCATTTGTAATTGTGTTATATCATTGCAGGCAATCTAGGTTTGTACGAATCCACTCACTTTCCGTAATTTGTGTCTCCAACAAGCAGCTCTGGAGCCCTGTACCATCTTGTTGCCACATAATCAGTGTACACCTCGCCGGGTGTGGCAACCATCCTTGCAAAGCCAAAGTCACACAGCTTGACAACTCCGCAATGGGAGATAAGGACGTTCTCAGGTTTTATATCTCGATGGATTATCTGCATATAGTACAGAAAACTCCCACATGAAATGTCATTAAAGGTTGTTTTCGCTGTTTTTATAAGACAATTGGACTATTAATGATACCTCTAAAAATAGCAGGGCGAATGAAAAACATTCTTACATAAAATTACATAAAACTAGAGCGCTAAAAAATTAACGACATCTGCAAACAAAGAAATTTCAAAGCATTTATGTCTGTATGACTGTGGCTAAACATTACATTAATGTGCAATTAACTTGGTTTAAAAACTGACAAATAAGCATAGCCATGCTTGTCATTATCATTATACTTGTCACACAGTTTGGCATAAAACCACTTGAAACAATTTGTCAATTTTATGTGTTCATCTCAGTTCTGAGGGTATTGGTAAGACCTGGGAGACGTAGAAACGCAATTTTAAATGTAAAGCAATTTAAGATTTTGAAAAGGTGTTCTGTGAATTTATTTTGCGTTTCAGATGAAAACATTGCCAAGAAGGACAACCGCTGCATCAAATCATAGCATCGCCATATTACTAATCCATTTAAAACTTACATGGTGGAGATGACAAAATGTGACAGCCTTCAGGATCTGAAATAGGTATTTACGGACTTTACTGAGGTCCAGTCCGTTTGGATGCTGCTCCAGTTCATTTAACAGACTACGGTCGACAAATTCAAACACAAGATGCCAGCGTCTCTTCTTCTTGCAAACTTCAAGCAGGTTCACCAAATTCTCATGCCTGAGTTTCTGAGGGAAAAGTTGTGTGTGTGCGTGCATGTATTCATTCAGTCATTTATTCACCCACCAAGAGATCATATTATATATAGTGTATATATTGTACTACTGTATCTGTGCAGAAGTCTTAAGCAGGCAATCATGTTCATGTTGGTGTAAAGCAGACTCCCTTTTGGTCAAAGGGTGTCAGTGCACATGTTTAAAAACATCATGTGACCTGTCACCCCAGAATGTACAGTTAACATCCAACATACCCATGTATTTGTGGAGCTCAGCTGTTGGATGGCATCTTACTTGGCTAATGAATACCTTAAAAAGCGAATCAACTATACTCAAATTCACAAGTTAAGTGAGCTGTTGGGGAAAATAAAAAACACGAAATGGCTGGGGTGCTTTCGAGGAAAGGTTTATGAATCAAAGTTATATTGTTTGAGCCATCCAATCAGATATCAGTAATATTTGGATAAATTATTTTACTTCATTTGTATTACTATTAAAATTCTAACAGATACATACTGTAGCAGTGCTGCTATGATCCACCACAGCACCACTGAGCACAATACTTTATTCTTCCCTCCAAAAAATGCAGGTTTACAGTGGCGTTGCACAGACAAAAAAAAAGAGCAGACATTTCGGAACTAACAGACAATAATCACGACCAGTAAACATTGCAAAGGATGCCAGGGAAAACATTGCACACGACTGATAAAGAATAAAGACGTATGGCATACAGTGATGATGCAATAGATAACAGGAATAATTACTGCACGATTCGATCGGTTACTAAGTTAAATTGTGTGTTTTTGCAAATATACAGCTGCTGCTCAGTTAAATGGACTTAAACATTTTTCTTGGACTAGGTAAGAGTTTCGTGCAGTACTGTATACACACACGCACCTATACATAAACGCAATCAAAGTCAGTGGCCACTTTCATAGGTACATCTCAGATTCGTTAAAATGAAGAGGAAGACAGAAAAAACGAACACAACTCTACCTTTCAAGCGGTTCTGGAGATAAGATAGGGTCCTACCCGGCATTACAGGGTGCTAAAGTGGCCACTGAGTGTATGTGTTTGGATACACACACCGTTCAGATATTGCTTTAAGATCAAATCAACGTACAATGAACTCAGCCCTCAGAGTGGATTGTTATATTTAACAACTAAAAGTTGCACGGTAGGTTGTGGGGAAAACAGGCTGCAGAGAAATAGTAAGAGCTCTAACCTTCAGGATCTTTATTTCTCTCAAGGCGATCTTCTTCACCGTTTTATCATCTTCAGTCTCCAGAAATTTCTTCACTGCTACGATTCTACCGTTCTCCTTGTTCCTGCACTTAATCACGATGCCATAGCTTCCCTCTCCCACAAGCCCTAACGTTTCGTACTTATCCATCGCCAACTTACATCCGCTGCAAAGTAGGCATTGTGGCGGTGGAACTCAGTTTTGGGACCTAAATTCGTATATGGTCATTACTTATAAATGTCCTTCATCATTTCGGTAACAACAAGGCCGGGCAAGCAACAGCATTAGACCATACACGTCTTAACAATGTGAAACCTACCTATTTCTGGATTTCCGAATGCAACCATTTAAAGCAGTTAGAGCGTGTCCTGGTGTGAATTCGCCGAATTATAAGATCACATTGAAGCTAGTGTAAAAATTATTATTTGTCGAAATATTCCTGATTACTATTGCGTATAATGGTTGTATATTTACAACCACCGTAATAAGATGTGCGACGATCGTAAGTACAGGTGTTTTCACAGACAAGAGACTATTAAGAATCACCTGGCAGCCAAGTCGTCACCAGTAGCAACTGTTCCCCTTTCAGTACACAAGAAAAAAAACGTCATGTGTGCAGCCAAGCTCTTCTCAGCGGGCAACTGTGGACCTCCCCAATGCCCTATACGCTTCATTACGGAACCGACTTCGCAACGTGCTCTTAAAAGCGGCTGAATTGAAGGAGAGTTATCACTTTACTAAAATTTCTTTAATCCTTCATTTCAGGTTGTTTAATTGTCAGTATGTGGCTGCAGTCCATTTGTGAACTGCACTTGCAGGAGCGGCTCCAGAATTATTTTAGGTGATGCTAAGGAGATGCTTTATGATTTCAAGGAGGTGCTAATAAAGTTTAGGTCATGCGTGGCCAGTTTTTGGCTATGAAATCTGCGTAAAAATAAATGTATGTTGTCACTGTTCAGCATGATTACTGTTACAAAATAGAACAGCAATTTGACAAAATATACTCACCAGCAGATGATTACAAGTGGACAATGCGTCTGTTGTTTGCTGTGATGTACAGCAAATAAATCAATGATGTCTTGTACATGAAGGGCCTTTACTCTCCTGGAGTTGACTAACAGCAGTGCCAGATTATGGTTATGATCAACTCCACCGCAGGTTCTCAAATAGTTTTTCACAATCCTCAAACATAAAAATTTTGCTCACATGATACTGAGCTGACAGGAAGTGTCACAGAGATGTACAACAGTCTATGCAAATCTATAAATATATCTTTGTATAGCTTTAGGATATTCAGGAATTCCAATGTGGTACTAGCATTCTATCCCTGCTTTTTCTTCCAAAAGTCGCCATACTTGGTGTATTTCAGCAGACAGGTTCTCATCTGTCATTCCATAGTGATGGGCCATGGGTGACAGTGATTCCTTGTCCAAGAATGAAGCATGTTTAGGGCTTAAAGCAGATGCCCCTTTCAAAACAGCACATGATGTTGGTGAAATTGCCATTTCAGTTCACTGACAAGTCTGTCAATTACTGGGTAGAAACAATAATTATGGACATGATCTTTGCTTTTGGTAGGGGTGCGATCTGTGGTCTGAGCATCAACCACAAAGTCCTCCGGGTGATGTGGTTGCTGGGCATGCCTCCTGTCCTGTTGCAGCTGGGTTGAAACGTCAGCTTTTTCACACTGGGCCTGTGCTCTCTCCCATATGTTATTCCATGATTCCTCACTGGGCTTCTCTGTAATTGTCTGTATCACTGACTCGACAAGATCAGTTGCAGATGCCAGCTCTAGATCTGGAGATTGCAGGTGATCGGACAAAAATTTTGTGAGAAAAAACAACTCCTCAAATAAAGTAAGCTGCAGTGTAAATTGGGTATGAGAGCATAAATTCCTTTTGCTTCGATTTTGTACCTTGCATTATTAGACTGGCCAATTATGTCATATGAAGTCTCATGAATTGCAGGGAGTGTTTTCTGAATTTCCAATAAGGCTGAATACTGACAAGGCCAGTCAGACAGAAAGTTTCTTTAGTTCAATGGGAGCTTGTGTTGGTTTGATTTAATTGATTTCTTTCTGCTTTTTAAGAAAAATATTGTGAGATCCAAAGCTTAAAAAAAAATTGTAGAGCATTTGCACTGATTGAAAGAATTCAGCTGCTGGTTATACGTTTTAACACAGTCCACCAAAACAAGATTTAAACGGTGAGCATGACAGTGAATGTATAGTGCCTGTGGAGCTTCTTTTCTGAATGTCTCTGTCACGCCCTCTCTCTCTCCTGTTCCCTGGCTCTTCCCCCTGCTGCCTGGTTTCCTCATGCTGCACCTGGTTGCTGTGGTGATGCTAATTGCTTCATTACACACCTGGTGCTGGTTGCCTCATTAAGCACGTGGTTGTCTGGTTCCCTAGCCTATTTCCCTGGGTTGGTCTGGTGTGACCATACTGTCTCACAAAGTGTGTTAAGCCAGCTCCCTCAGATGCTTAGGTCCTGCCACAGTATGCCTGTCTGTCTCAGTGGCTGGTTTTACTATACTCCAGCGGGTAGCCAAGAGTCACCCTGATCAATGGGTACTTGATGCCTACAAATGGACAGGCCTTCCTCTGTTCCGGGTTCCCTTGTTACTGTGTGCCTGTGCTCTGCCATGTTTTGCCTATCTGGTGTTCTCTGGCCTCCCTGCCCTTTGGGTCTTAAAAGGGTTGAGCTGCTCAAAGAACCAGTTTCTGCCTTGCCAGGTGTGATTGTGTGCATGTGTCTGCCAGTGCTGTGTGATTGTGTGCTATGTGTTTCCCAGTATTGTGACACTCTGCTACACTACTGTGACAGCCTGCCATAACAGCTGCAACATAGCACTGACCAATGTGAATGTTGGTATCAATATTGTGTTTACTCATACTATTTTTTTTTTTTGTTTTTAAGATGCTGATTTGCTTTTTTGTCAGATGGTGTGAAATGCAGAAATTCCTCCAATACAGCATCACTGTGCAAATAGTGGCCTACCACAGACACTTTTTTTTTGCTGATGTCTTTACTTCTATTAATAACGCTAAAAAACCAACTTTTTCTGTTTTGCTACTTATTTGTTCCTGTACCATATTTGCCATGATTTCAGTTAACTTGTTCCGTACATCATGGTACATTATACTTTGTAGGGTTACAATATTGGCAAGTTTGTGTGACAGTTTTGTCAAACTTGCCAATAACTTGTAAAAGTTTGATAAAATTACCTCTGTTTGTGGAGTATTCATTTTCCCTGTGCCCTCTCTGGGCAATTGCTTGGCAGGCTGTGAAGCGCAGTGCCTCTATGACTGCTCACATATATTCCTGATTCTCTTTTACCGTTTTAAATGTCCTTCACTCAGAGTGTTGCAAATTGTAGAACCCTCTTCCTTCCAAAGGTTAAATTCGGCCCATGCATCCATTGAATACATGTGCCCTGAACTAGCATTGTGGGTTTTAAATGAGGCTGTTGCTTTGCTCCAGTTCTGATATCCATATGGTCTAAAAGCATTCTCTGTATGCCCAATAGCCACATATGAAAAGTGTCAACAAGCAAAACAAAAGACACAATCCTTTGAAACAGAATATTCAATCCAGTTGTAGCCTTCATACCATCTCCGATTGAAAAAAACACACCTGTGTAGCATTCTTTTGCCCAGGATAAATTTTGAGAACAGGGCGCTGAGGTCCATCCCCTGGTAACTGGTTTAAATCAGGTAAACAGGTATGAGCTGTTAATTGAAGTCATGTTGCACATGGCAGAATAGCACTGGTCCTCAACAATAGTTACAGTGCTGTTAGCGTCTAACAGTTTGTATGACTCAGTTTGGTCCATGGGCTCAGATAAAGGGTTTCCCTCTGAGATTTGCAGCTCACCATCAAACGACGGCTGTTGAATTGTGTCATCGGCACCCTTGGAGGGGTTTGCACATTTGTGTGCATCTGAAATCCGTGGTCGTTTGCAAGGTATTAGAAACAGATCCTTCCTGTTCTGTGTTGAACTAACATACACACTTACCAATTTTCAATTAAAGTGCAACATACTGGAATCCTCTCATGAGATTTATAGTAATCACTATATAAAGACAACAAAGATGTCAATTCTAATGCTACATCAAAACTCCATGTGGTTAGACTACTGACATGAAACATCATAAACTGTGCCTCGCGAAGCACCCACAACGCCGAAATAATTCTAAATAATGCTTCTAGAAGATGTAAATAATCATAATACTCTAAGACAATGCTTTCCGTAAGTCAACGAAAAGGGATGGCCACAGATTAACTCACAACTGATCCGATTTCTATGGCTGTCGGCAGTAATTAAACATGACACTTCCGTTTGCCCGACTAAAACCTAAGAAAATTAATACAAAGTAATAGCACCACCTGCTGGCGAGAGCCAATCTTTGCCGGCACACTCCCCGCCTGACTTCTATAAGATGTCACAATCGCACTACCCTCCCACTGTCCTTGTCATTGGGGTCTGGTAAGAAGAGCACAGTGTCCATTATGGGTCTCAAGAAGGTCCTGCATGTTCCTCCAGAAGCAACTCTGACTTCCACCTTCCCATCATGACTGGGGAAAGCTTTGACTACCACGCCTGTGGGCCAGTGGTTCCTCTTGACATGGCTGTCTTTCATCAGCACGAGATCTCCTTCACATATATTAGGTCTTATTGAGTGCCATTTCCTACGACTTCATAAGGTAGAAAGGTATTGAGTTTTCCAACGATGCAAAAAGACATTGGAGAGATGTTGCACTTGACTCCACTGGCGCTTGTACAGGTCTCTTTCCTCAAAATCACCTGGAGGTACAGGGGAACCCCAACTTTCTGGGTAAGAAGAGTAGCGGGCATCAAGACGAGAGGAAAACTTGGGTCAGTGGACACCAGAATGAGAGGTTGAGAGTTGATGATAGTTGTTACCTCTGCTAAGAAGGTGACTAATACTTTGTGGTTTAACTACTAAGGCGCAATTCCCATAAGCATTGCATCTAGAATATGTCTCGTTACGCCAATCAGGCATTCCCAACTGCCTCCCATGTGTGAAGCATGAGGTGGGTTAAACACCCAAGTGCATCCGTTGTCACTCAAGAATGCCTGTATCGCTAGGTTGTTGTAGTGACTTGAGTGAAATCCAAGCTCTTTACATGCACCTAAGAAGTTCGTTCCGCAGTTGGACCTCGCCTGCTTTACTGGTACGTGAATAGAAAAGAATTGGCCCGGCACGCTAATGAAACTTGAAAATTCCACCAACTCATCACCTCAATATGTATGGCCCTAGTACCCATATAGCTAAAAACAACTGCCCACCGTTTACTGTGGGTGAAGCCTCCCCTGGTTCGATGAGGCAACAGTCCAAGGCCTGAACACATCCACCCAAACGTAGGTGAAATGGGGGGTCCTTGCTTAGACGGTCTGTAGGTAGGTCAGCCATCTTCTGCGACTTTGTTCTCCATCTGAGCTTGCAGCAGATTACACAGCTGCGAATAGTGGCACTGATGTACTGCTTATCACCAATAATCCACAAGGCAGCTGCCCTCACCACTCCCTCTGTGACGTGGCGTTTTTGATGCTGCACTTGCTGATGGTAATGTCGCACTAGTAGGGTCGTTACATGGTGATGATGAGGAATAATGAGTGGGTTCCTTTCATCGCTTTCAAGATTGGTTTCTGATAAACGACCTCCAACTCTAAGGCAAACTGCATCATCCATGTAAGGAGATAGCTGTCTAAGTTGACTCTGTTTAGGGATTTCTTTCCCTGCCTGGATACAGGCAAAGACTTCTGGAAAGGCCTTGTGTTGAAGACTATCTAAGATGACACGTTTAGCCTTTTAGCCTTGACAAGGTCTTCTGGGCAGGGACATTTGCACACATGCCAGCCTTGCCAGTCACCTGCACTATTCCCTCTTTTGAAGGAGCTCGCTATGTGGATCAATCTTGATATGTTTTTTACAAGCAATCTCCAGGACGAGAATAACTCAAAAGGTCTCAGATTCAATGGAGATTCTGCAACCCGAATGACACAAGATCTCACCAATGGGCGAACCTCAGTATTAGATTCCGGGTCGATTAGATCAAAGGACACTTGGTTAACAGGCTCATTTTTGGCTGTTTCCCCGGATTGCCTACATTTTGAAGCTACGGCGTTTCTGTTAGTCCTGCACCAAGTTTTACTTTGACCACATACCATAAATCCGGAATTCTCCTGTACTAACGTAAGTAGAATACCATGGCGTCTGTCGTTTGTGTGGAGTGCAATATGTTTAGTTATTCTTCTCCTGTCGTTACTGGTACGTTTACTTGTGAGAAGTGTGGATTAGTCGCTAGACTGACGGAGAAGATTGAAGAGTTAGAGGGACGTATCCGGACGTTACGTGAGATTCAGCAAAGTGAGAGTTTCATAAATTCAGTATTAGTGGCTCCGGATACGTCTATGGTAGATAGCCTGTCTCCCCCTGCTCCGGCATTAGAACCTTTGCAGCAAGGCGAATGGGTGACTACTCGGCGATGTAGTCACAAACCCAAACCCTCATCGGCACCATTCGCCCGATCACGTTTCCAACAGTTTCTCCGCCCTCAGTGAAGCACCCACTGAGTCTTCCGTTAAAAAGCTCTGGTAATTGGCCATGCTTTTTTACGAAATGTGAATAAAGCGACGCCTACGACCATAGTCAATTGTATTCCGGGGGCCAGGGCGACCGACATCACTGCAAATTTAAAATTGTTGGCTAGTAGTAAACGTATGTTCTCGCATATTGTTATTCATGTCGGCACTAATGATGTCCGGTTGAGGCAATCGGAGATCACGAAAATAAATTTCATAGAGGTGTGCACGCTTGCGAAGCAGATGTCCGAGTCAGTGACGTGCTTTGGCCCCATTCCCGCTAGACCCGGCGATGAAATTTACAGCAGATTATCGTCGCTGCATCGTTGGCTGTCGGAATGGTGCCCAATAAATGATGTGGGTTTTATAGATAACTGGCGGACTTTTTCGGGCAAGCCTGGGCTCTTGAGGAGAGACGGAATTCACCCTACGTGGCCAGGTGCCGCTCTCTTGTCGAAAAGCATAGCTAATAGTCTTAATGGAAAATCTTGACTAACCAGTGCCAAGTACAGGCTGCAGACTCGGCTTAATCGACCGTCTGCTAGCTGCTTACACTTGTCACCTGAGATTCATAATATTGAGACTGTGTGTTTCCCGCATTTTTAATCATAGAAGACTACTCTACGACAACGTCTGCTTTAATAACCTGATAAATATCAATCTAGAACCATTGTCACAAAGTACCCGTGAGGTCATGCTGAAGTTGGGGCTCTGGAATGTGAGGTCTTTGACCCCAAGGCAATGCTTATAAACGATATTATAACCGACTCAAGTCTTAGTATGCTTTGCTTGATGGAAACTTGGCTTAATTAAACAAGATGATTATGTGGCGCTAAATGAGTCTGCCCCTCCTGGGTACACCTACAAACACAGGCTTCGCCTTAATCAGCGAGGTGGTGGTGTTGCTGCTATATTTAAGTCTAGTCTCTCTGTTTCTGAGAAGGTGTGTTACAAATTTAGCACATTTGAAATCCTGGTCCTTAATGTCGCCTCATGTGCTCATAACTCCCCACTGTTGCTTACCCTTGTTGTCATTTATAGACCACCGGGGCCGTATAGCAGTTTTATCCAAGAGTTTTCTGACTTCCTGTGCAATCTAGTTGTTACTACTGACAAAGCAGTAATTGTTGGGGATTTTAATATACACATGGAAAATGACTCTGATCCTTGCAGTATGGCCTTTGCCTCTTTGCTTGAATCTGTTGATGTTGTCCAGAACTCACTCAGGTAACCATACTTTAGACTTGATACTCAGCCACGGTATCCCTGTGGAGTATGTATCTATCCTCCCTCTAAATCCTGCAGTCTCAGATCATGCTCTGTTAACATTTGAAGTACTACTGGGATCTGTTGTTCTGCCAGTCTCCAAAGCAAGTGCTGGTCGCCATATTACTCCTTCAACTGCAGCTGATATCGTTAACAGGCTTTCCCCAACATTCTCCCAGATTGTTAAGCCTACAAATGAATTTGAGCTTGTTCAAGTATCAATAAACATTGATCACTCACTTTGCAGCAGTCTTGACTTGGTTGCTCCTCTTAAGATGAAAATGCTTAAAGATAAGAAATATGCTCCTTGGTATACCATATGACCATACCCGTGAACTTAAAAACGCCTCAAGAAAATTGGAGCGTAAATGGCGGTCATCAAACTTGGAGGTTTTCAAAATACCATGGAAAGAGCGTATTTTAAAATACAAACAAGCCCTGGTCACAGCTAGATCCACATATCTCTCCCGGCCGATAGAGAATAACAAAAGTGATGCTAGGTTCCTGTTTGATTCTGTGTCTAAACTAACTAGGAATCAATCTGAGGTATAGCTACAGATTCCAACCTCTCTCAAAAGCAATGCCTTTTTGGCTTTCTTCAATGGTAAAATTACTAACATCAGAAAGATAATCCAAAGTAGTACCACTGTCACAAATTACTGCCAGAATCTGCTCAGCCCTGCTGTAGTTGATAGAAGTAATGCACTAACATTGGATTCTTTTACCCCTGTAGGAGAATCTGAAATTTTAAACATAATTTCCTCCTCTAAATCAGCTACCTGCATGTTGGATCCTATTCCTGTAAGGCTTGTAAAAGAGGTTGCTCCATCTATTATTAATCTTACTTAATTCGATTAACTCATCACTAAGTCTTGGTTATGTACCAAAATCACTAAAAAATAGCTGTTGTCAAGCCTGCTCTTAAGAAACCTAAGCTTGATCATGGCGACTTATATTATAGGCCTATCTCAAACCTTCCTTTCTTCTCTACAATCTTGGAGAAAATAGTAGCAAAACAATTGTACTTGTCCTACAGAGAAGTGGCATAAATGAAGTATTTCAATTTGGGTTTAGACAATATCACAGTACTGAAACTGCATTAGTGAAAGTAACTAACGACCTACTCATGGCCTCAGATCGTGGTTGTCTTTCTTTGCTGGTGTTTTAGATCTCAGTGCAGCATTCAATACTATTGACCATGACATTCTCTTAGACTCACTAGAATCCCTAGTTGGTATTACAGGACAGGCTCTGTCCTGGCTTCGGTCTTATCTCACAGACCGCTACCAGTTTGTTAATGTCAGCAATGAATCCTCTGATCATACTAGAGTTAGATATGGTGTTCCACAAGGATCTGTGTTGGGCCTGCTGTTGTTCACCCTGTACATGCTGCCACTTGGTGACATAATTAGAAAATATGGTATCGATTTCCACTCCTATGCTGATGACACACAGCTACACATATCAGTTGAACCTAGTGAATTGCCTCATCTGTCAAAGATTGAGGATTGTCTATTAGATATTAGGAGCTGGATGGTCAGAAATTTCTTGCTCTTAATTTGAGATAAAACAGAAGTAATACTGCTTGGTCCTAGAGTGCTTCAAGAGCAGATTGATGTAAAATTAAATGGATGCTCACTTAAACCAAGCACATTGGTTAGAAATCTTGGTGTCTTAGTTGACCCAGACCTGTCCTTTAATGATCACATTAGCAATATCACTAAAACAGCTTTGTTCCATCTAAAGAACATAGCCAAGGTTCGGAAAATGTTGTCCTTCAATGATGGTGAGAAGCTAACTCGTGTTTTTATCAGCTCCAGATTGGATTATTGTAATGTTCTGTTTTCTGGATGTAACTTGGGGTTGTTATACAGACTCCAGCTAATGCAAAATTCTGCAGCAAGAGTGCTAACTGGAACTTGGAAGTTCAAACATATTAATCCTGTATTCTCATCTTTACATTGGCTTCCAGTTAAGGCTTGCACTGACTTTAAAATACTATTACTTACCTATAAGGCCTTGCATGGTTTGGCTCCAGAATACTTGT
>JAACJT020023215.1:0-24688 GCA_009936485.2 Gymnarchus niloticus | reverse complement strand
CACTCCTGCTTCGCATGTACTGTGTGTTGTTGGAGTGCTGGCGTTCAAGGATTCCTCATGCCTGTGTCCCCATTGGTTTCTCCCTCATAGTTATGCTGATATATATTGTTATGCTGGGGCTTTTGCTATTTTATTGCAATTATTCTGCTGCGTTAAATTGCTGCCCTGCTTCTTATTTGTCCTAATGAAGTTGTTGTGCCCTGTGCCAGCCAGAGGAGGATGGGCTTCCCTTCCCCCTTGAGTCTGGTTCCTCTCAAGGTTTCTTCCTTCTGAGGGAGTTTTTTCTTGCCACTGTTGCCTTTGGCTTACTCTCTGGGGACCCTGGGCCTGGGACTATGTAAAGCACTTTGTGACAGTGCTTCTTGTTAAAGACGCTACATAAATAAAATAAAATTGAATAAAATTTAAAAATCTATAGTCGTGGTATTGCAAGTTCTATAAAAATTTAGATGAAAACAAAGAAAAACAGATTTCCCACACACTGCTAAATTGAAGAATATCGATTACATTCATTTATTCATTCATTCATTTTCCAAACCATTTGTCCTGTGCAGGGTCACGGTGGGCCTAGAGACTATCCCAGGCAGCTTAGGGCACAAGGCGGGGTACACCCTGGACAGGAGGCCAGTCCATCTCGGGGCAATATTGTTTACCTATTGTGTAAATATATATTGAAGGTTTATCTTTTTATTGTTTAGGCAGAGGAATATTTTCTGGATTTACTCTTCTGGTCTGTTAGCATCTTCGGACACCAAAGCCAGTATCAGTGAATACAGTTGGTGACTGACTACCACAGACAACCACATTACTCTGAACAAATTAACATTAGTACTATTTGATGTCCTTGGGCCAAATTTTTCTCAGCGTTCCAGCTAACAGGATATGTACCCTGTTATAGTAAAGTTTGTTTTTAGCTGAATTTGCTGCTTAAAAAAACGGCTCATGGGCGGTGAAGACAGCTACATCGAGGGATCAATGGAGTTCATTTAACTGAATCATACGCAACCAAAAATTGATTAATCTTTTAGTGTGCAGCATTTTAAACAATGCTGCCTGTTTGATATGTCTACTGTACAGACTTTAAGTGAGGAAATTAATTTCTAAATTTATATTTCAGAAATCAAGAGCAGAAACTTTTAATAGTTTTAAGGAAATTGTATGCCAATGTAACCCACATTTATACAGCCACCTGTCTCATTACATTCATGTGTCACTCATTTTAGGAAGTTTTAGATCCAGCTCACTTATCTAATCCTTATTTTTTTAAATATGTTTTAAAAAAATGTGCTTTTAGCTTTCTTGACATTTTATTGTTATCCATTTGTAGAAATATAGTGTGGTTGGAAAAACAAAGAGAATAAAATGAATCAAACTTTATGTCAATTGTTTCTAAAACAGCCTCTGTATCTTATTGTTTGTGTGCCCTGTGATGGAGGAGAATCTCTGCCAGGGTGACCCTTGCTTTGTGCCCTGTCCTTCCTTGGATAGCCTTCAGCTTGCCATGATCCAGCACTGGATAAGTGGGTAGGGAAGATGGATGAAAGTTACAAGCTCTGTGGCTCCACTCAGTGAACTCCATTATATATGGTAAAACGCCACCATGTAGTGAACAGAATAGCCTGCAAATGTAATAATATCTTTGCTGACCTCTGCAGTGTTGGAGGGGCTTTACGTCCATGTATGGAAATGGCACTTTGGAACCAGTAGCAGCGTTTTATGTCAAATACAGTGCACAGCCCAGAGGAGACTGTTGTGTGGGGATAGTTTGCTGTGTAAGAGGGCTGAGGTCTGCTGCTTTGAACAAAAGCATCTGCCAGATGAATGATATGTAAATCTAAGATGTAAGAGAAGAGAAGCCTCCCTTTTCCCACTTATCTCCTCCTCCACAGAGAGGTCACATTGAATTAAACACTGTGATGCAGTTATTAGCACTCTTAAGCACTTTGGACCATGGGTGCAGTCAAAGGGTGGTAGATTTAAATAGACATCTCACACCAACCATACATGGTTACAGATAGTGATGGGGCATGTGAGGCTTCAAAACCCACGGTAGGTGGGAGTATCCTGAACCCACCAATCAATGCTGGTGATAGCTGGCAATAACCATCATTGATTGGTTGTTTAGAAGGGTTTTGAAGCTTCATTTAGAACTAGCAGTGATTGGTAGATTGCGATACTCCAATCCACCATGGGTTTTGAAGCCTCATTTATAGCACCAACAATAATTGGTTAGTTCAGGACACTCTCACACACTGTTGATTCTGAAGCCTCATTTAGCACCAGCAGTGATTTGTTAGTTTAGGATAATCCCACCCACCATGAGTTTTGAAGGGTCATTTGTCCCATTACTAGTTAAAACAACTTATGTATGATCTTTAACACTTATAGAGACTTAGCAAACAAAAAGAATGTATACTGTACATCGTCAATAAATTCTGATTCTAAAATTTGAAAAATGAGCACATTCTACTTTTATTATAAAGCAGTAAACTAATTAAGTTACTGACAAAATTTGGGAAAAGTTAATGATAACAGAGATACCACTGAGGAAACACTGATATGCTAACGGCATAATACAGCTCTAATAAATTAAGCATTAAAGAATTCTTGAAAATAAAGAAATCTATATTGAACATCTGTATACTCCATGTAGACTTGCTTTCTGCACATCTGTGGTAAATAGACACACTGAACATGATAAGTTTCCATCTGATTAAAGGTTCAGATTCATATATGGGTGCACTGTACAGCATTTCTGCTTGAAATAATATAATTTTTACAGCATATAATTCAATGTGGTGGCATCCGAACGCATCTTCAGCTTCCTGAAACTTAACATGGGCATTAATGCTCAATGTTATATTAAGTTAAACTTTGCAACGTAATCTGTCTGAAGGTCAGCACCATTTGTACCTTTCATGATTGTGGAATGTCACACAGGATGAAAAACACTGATAACGATGCTAAGTGTGGTGACCTTGACACGCCAATATTTCAATCTGTTGAAATATCCTGTTTAATGCCATGACTTTCAGTTCTGGTATCAACAGCAATCCTTTCACGACTCCACCTTTAGGTCAGGCAGATCCGTTTGAGGCCTCCCTAAAAGAATCCAATGATAAGTGTGAGGTTAGGAACCTGCGTGTGGAACCAAAGCTTTCTGGTTTGAATCTCAGATAACATTTTGATCTTGCACCGTTGAGTAAGGTATTTATCTTTATACTTTGTGGGTAAAATTTTGAGCGACAATTGTTTTGGATAAAAGGGCTTGCATGATGTGTGTGTGTGAGTGTGTGTCTCATGCAGAGTGTGGGATATGCAAAAAAAACCACACAAAGTCCAGTGTATCTGTATTTGGGCAGATGTTGCAAAAGGCAAAAAAGATTTCATTTAAAGATTTCATCTAATTAATTTTTCATTTAATCATAACACAATAAAACTATACTTTGCATACATTATTGAATACAAATATTGTATAACCATATTATTCATGTTTCTTAGTACACTTAAGAAATTATCTTATGTAAAGATTATACAACACCATCATAACTGCTTTTATGGCAAAGTATGACTCGTAGAGTAAATAGAAAGGGTGATGAAAAACAGGCGTGACATTAAATGTTTAGTTTTCTAAAATCTCAGAAAGTCAAAAATAAAATAAATACATTGCAATACATTTTGTAACATAAGATTATCTGGCAGATATGTTCTTTATTTACAAAGATAAAAAGGCTACATTTTTGTAAATATCGGAATTAATAAAGAGGGGTTAATAGTTCTGTATATTTAAAAATTGAAATGAATTGCTACTGTATTTTCTGTCATTTCTGCTTACTTATGTGTGACTTTTTCAATTCACAGGAGAGGTTTTTAATCTAATGCTTCTCTCATTTAGATCTGGAACAAACATTTAAATAAAGATAGCTGTCACACTTGCTTTGAAAAGCCATGGACATACAGCAGTTGGAATTTCCATTTTTGTCACATATTCCAGAATCCAAATTTTATTCTACTCTTCATTGGCTCTAATGCTGAGATATTATTTATAACATTCACGGGTTCCACTATGGTCATCTATGAAGGAATATGTCTGCAGCAGCCCAGAGCACAATTATTCTGCATGGTCATTCCCTATTTCTGGGTGTCTTTAAATGTCAGTCAGATCTGTCAGGTTCTACTGTATTGCAATGTTGATGCTCAATAAAATATACACAAGACACACACACATGTAAATAGAACCCCATGTAAACATACACACAAAAGAAATGTCTCATTCCTTTCTCATATCTATGGGCACATATATATATATATTGTGATCCATGGAGTCGCGAAGAGTCGGACACGACTGCGTGACTAAACAACAACAACATATATATATATATATACAGTCTATTTGACTGATATTTAATTCATGTATGATGAATAGAATCAATAAAGAATACATTTTATGAATAATGTGTCATGCCCTCGCTCCCTCGTTTCCTGGTTCCTCCCCCTGCTGCTTGGTTTCCTCGGGCTGCACCTGGTTGCTGTGGTGATTCTGATTGCCTTTGGTTGTCCCTATTGCCTCGCTGAGCATGTGGTTGCCTGGTTTCCCTAGCCAATTTCTCTGTGTCAGCCCAGTTGGTTTGGCAGTCTTGATCTGGAGGGTGCCTGGTGGGTCCTGCTTGATCGTACTGCCTCACTGCCATGTTTGGTGCTCTGAGCCAGTTTTCTGCTCCCTCAGACGCCTAGGCCCCACCACAGTATGCCTGCCTGTTTGAGTGGCTGGTATTACTATATGCCACTGGGTAGCCAAGGGTGAACCAGCCCGTGGAGCCCAGAGTCACCCCAATCTATGGGTACTCAATGCCTACAGATGGACATGCCTTCCCCTGTTCTGGGTTCCCTTGTTCTTGTGCGCCTGCGTCCCCGTGGAACCTTTTTCGTGCGCCTGCGCTCCTGGTTCCATTCTGAGTCTGGTTCTGGTTCCTCGTAGTCTCCCTGGAGTCCCTCCAGAGTCCTACTTAAGAGTCCTGGTCAGTCTCTCTGGCCTGTCGTGTGTCTATTCTGCGCTGTTGTTCCCTGTTCATGTCTTTCCATGCGGTGCCGAGCTCCAGGTGCCATCCTCATAGAGTCTCATGTACCTGGATACTTCTCTTGAGTTGCGTTGTTCCTGACGCTCCCGTCACCAGGCATCACTGTATAGCGTGCTCCCCAAGCTGTTCCTGGTTCATCTCTGTCCATGTCTTTCCTCACTATGCCTTCTCCAGGCGTTCTCTCCGTCCTGTGCCCCCCAGTGTTGTGACATAATGCCTTAGAATTATTTTCTGATTTGTATTTCTCTGTAATATATAGCTTCTGGTTGTTGTTGAAAATAGTACAACTTTTGTTTTTGTTATTAGATTTTCTTTAGTTTTTTTCATTCTTATATTTCTTTGATGTTGCACCCAATGTAGCACAATACATCCTAAAAAATGTCCACATCAATATTATAAAAAGAGTTTAAGATTAAATTAATGATGTTTAATATTTCGAGACAAGTACTGTATTGCATGTATTTGTAAATCTCATGCTTCGGTGGAAAAGAACATACATATTCCTTGAATTTTCATCATCCTTTTATATTAGGTTATAAAAAGACAATAAAAGAATCAAACTGTTCATGCAACCAGGACTAATAGTAACATCTCATATAGGTCCACCCTCACTGTAACCAAGCAGAAAACTCAGTGCTGTTTGAGGGTCAGATTCAAGTGTATTTTGTATGCGCTGGACTAGGTGACACGTCACACAACAGCAGATAAAACTACTGAAGCAGTGAAACATCCGAATAGTGGCCACCTGCCTGAATCTGCTTTCTGACACACTGCTTAAGAATGTAATGATGTACAATGTCAACTTTCCACAGGCACATTGCTGTTAAAGTGAATTAAAACTGGGATAAAAAAATGCTGAAGCCTATTCGAGGACATTCAGAACCTGGATGTTTTGGACATTAGATGTTTTAAGACGATTGACTCTAACACCCAAATTATGGAAAATTTTCATTTAGGGATATTCATAGTTTCATTTAATGAAGACAAGGCCAAAGGGATTTTAATTAGATGCAGTTCGGTATAAAACAGATATGGGTGTTCTTGGTTAGCTGAATGCTAGAAATCATGACAAGGTCACCGAGAGACTCTGATCAAATATTGTCATTTATTCAAATCTGTTCAAGTCTGTTCTTATCCAAAGCCATAGCAACACGTAGGCCTAATCTTGCAAAAATGGAGTGTCCCTGAAATAGTGCTGGCAGCTTCTTTCAGCTGTCAGATGTTTGTCTGTGGCTGTAAATGACTGCAACAATCACTGTTTTTTTTATAGAAAATTGCATTTTTGAAATGTGTTATTGAAGAAAATAGCAGCAGAAAATGATGAACGGTTGCACTCTTACCCATAAATTTGTCTGTGGAAAATGTGGATTTGTATATAGTTGTAATACTATGTTGATGACTTAGTATATTGATGAATTTTTTAACAGATCAATAATATAGTCTTATACGATGATATATGCGTTACATAATAATGGTTCATATCATATTTGCAAAAAATATTTCTGCTGCAATTTATGTAAAACATTTCTGTTGAAATTTGTATTGCGATATAATTGGTTTGCCTTCAAACTTAAAAGGGCAGCAAATTTATTGACTTATATACTCAAAATGCATCAAGGTCCTTTCTGGCTTTTTATCGTACAATTTTTAAAGCAAAAGATTAATATGGACAACTCTATCCTGAAGCTATACTTTATTACTCAGTAATCTTGCACTTTAGAAGGTGTGTTTTTAAAAATAGCTTTAATAAGCTGTCAGTTCTTAGCTATGGCACAGTGCAGAGCAGTAGAAAAATGCCGAGCTGCAGTGCCTTCAGCTATGACAACATAATAGCAAAGAAGGATAAGTATGGCAATTTAAAATGGTTCAGAAAAAGCTGAAGAGCTACAGCACATTGTGGGTGGTGCGTTTCTGCCAGTCGAATGAACTTGGCGTGTCTTTATACTGCTGGGTACAAGAATAAAGAACTGGCTGATTATACCACACTGCACTTGCATCAAGACAGTCATTGCTCTGCGCGTTTTAGCAGCACAAGGGCAAACTGTACCAAAAGATTGGGATAAGATTAGTGCTTATTGAAGTGAGTTCAACTCGGTGCAGAGGTAATTGCTAATGGGTTCGAATTTGTCTGGTATCCTCGATAACATTTTTGAAATGTTTGCTCACTTTCTTGACGATGAAAGAGGTTGATGCAGTTGAAGGACCACACACCACAACTCGATTCCCAAGTAAATATTTTACCTTTTTGAAAGTGAAAACAGCAAATGCATTTAATATTCTACTCTCTCTAGTCTCTAGAAGACCAGATGGGTGGAAAAACTATTGACTCTAGAATTGATCACAGCCAGTGATCAGGCTGTACATTATTTATTTTTTTAATTTTAAAGGTACAGTAAGCTTGTCAAATCAAGGTACAGTAAGCTTGTCAAATCAAGGTACAGTAAGCTTGTGTCAAAGGTGAGCTCTACTTACTTCAGCTTCTGTGTTTACGGAAAAATAACATATTGGCAGCAATTTATAAAACCCATTACCAGAATAAAGCTAAATCATTAATATTTAACAGTTGTTAATACTGTAGTGACCCGAACAGGCCCTGCCTTTAGGGTGCACTCCCAGCATGCACTGGGGCTTGTAAATAGTTGTATAGTGTGTGTCGTTCTGTGTTATTGTGTACTGCGTGAATGTAATTGTGTGTTGTAGTTATTTAATAAAGTGATCTGTGCTGTATTGTAAACCCTGTATGCAAAGGTTGGTCAGTGCAGTACGAGTCTTCTCTTCCCCTGTCTTTGTGCTGCTTAGCGAGTTGGCATAATTGTGTGTGCCTACTTTAAGTTGCCCATCACTTTAATTTGAAAGCACTTTGTTGAACGCAAAGATGTCTCTGAGTGTTGTGTTGCACGGGAGTCACCACAAAACTTATTCTCTAATGGAATTGTATTCAAAGCAGCACATAAAGGTAAAGAAACACTTTAGGTCAGAAATTACAGGGAGTAAAGGGGAAACACTAAGTAAGCTTTAACTCTAAATTAAGTAGATACATAGATCTCACTAGACCTTGAACCTGCTCCCATGATTACCATCCTCTTATCCTGATCAGGGTCATGGGACAGTAATTATCAGGAATTGCTTGGATTTGAAGAACATTACTATATGTTACAAACCACTGTGTTGTTCATTTATGTAATCCTAAGTTGAAAATCAATATACAGTAGTTTAGGTTGCTGATAAATTGAATTTTGCTGAAATATGTTTTATATTGTGCTCTCCTCTTCTTCATTTTTCAATTGGAAGGAAAAATGTCTGGAAGAATTGGGGTCCAATTGTCATAATGTCTTCTTTGGTGGCAACGGTGCTATGAAGATTTCTGATGCAGAGAACAAAGTACATAAAACTATCTGTGGTGCCTGAGTTCCTGGAACCAGCTTTGAACATTGCCGTGTGTAGACTACAAATTGCAGAGTGAATGCCTGGTTCAGCTTATACTCTGTGAGATGAAATCAGGAAACTTTATCCAGTAATTATTTGCTTGGTGTAAAATTATCACTGGTTGACACATTCTGGCGTTATGAAAGAGAATGATCTGCAGTCTGCCTGCAGAGAAACTGGAAGGGTTATCCTTCTCGTTTTACAGACGACTTTGTCATTTGACTTTTGCTTCATTTTTTTTGATTGAGAAATAATTGGTGATACCAAAATATATTCTGTCATATCCCTGCTGGAGAAAGTGTATTTGGTCTGTTTTGTGAGTTAAGTGATGTTTTACATAGTATATAGAACATTTTAAAACTAATAGTTCATACCATCCATCCATCCATCCATCTTCTCTATTCCTTTTCCAGCTTATCCAGTACAGAATCACAGTGAAGCCTGAGGTTGAATCCTCCATCATCCAGAAGGTGTGAGGCAGCAGTCATTCTAGAGGGGATACATTTTTTTTTAACTTGATTTATAAATTTTCAATATTTTTACAAAAAACTGAAAGATTTGAGAAAAAAAGAAAAAAAAAAAATCAAGAGCAGGAAGTACATTTACATAGAAGAAATAAAATGACGAAATTGAAATGAGGAGGCTGGTCAGAGGGGATACATTTTTTGTCAAAAAATGTCAATTCATAATTTTACCTTTATATGACAGAAACAATTTATAAATGAAGAGTTCCTTGTACTTCTTTGCAGGTAAAAATTGTTCAGAATGAGAATGAATCCCTTTTACACTCAATGAATTTATTTATTCATGTTAGGTTAAAAGGAAACATAATCAAATTTAAATTTCAAGCGGGGAAATTTTATTTTTAATCAAATACATTGTGGAAGCACAGTAAGGAAAGGGTGCGTACTAAAATTTTCTCTGCAATCTTTTAGTATTAAGCACATAGTGATACCAAAATATTAACTCCTGCAGCGCTTTCTTCCACTGTGAGCCAAAGGCAAAGAGGCTTTTCTGGAGCAGGTCTTCCAACAGTCGCAGCAGTTTCATTAATTTGAATCAATCCCAATGAGCATTAATGTGCCTTCAAAACATGAACCTGCTTCCGGAGTACAATATACTTATTTGGAGTTTACGCTAAGCATCTATTATATTTGTGCACAATTAGTGAATGAGCCATGATTTAAACCATAATTTTTTACCTGTGCATTATGTTATAGCTTTATGTTTTGATGTTGTGTAGAGGTTTGTTCAGTGCACTTGAAAAACAAGAGATATGAATGATATTATGTGCAATGTATTGAAAGGTTTTATCTCCCTGGAATAGGTACACTTTTTATGTTTTTTAGAATACAACAAAAAACAATTGTTCACATTTAGAAATAGATCTGTGTGCATTTAGACGTGTATGACTAATTGTCTCAAATTAATAACAACCAATGTGAGATTGACTTGGCAGATGGGGAAATGATATAGATGTGTTTCTGGGAATTATTCCAGCAAAAATAAGGCAAAGGTGGAGACAGGCATTCTTAAACATAACACAAATGATCTTCCTGAAGTAAAAAAATATCAGATTTGTATGTGGTCTTTTAACTTTTTAAGCAAATGTACGCAACATAACCACAGCAGTGCAGAGGAAAATATGAATTTAGAAAAATACCCAGTAATGTAATCATTTATCCTTGAAGTAAATTAACCATGTATCCTTTTAGAAAATGTGCGTGTAAAGTATATAATATCAAAACAGGTCTAGCTGTCCTCCCGAGAAGCAATGTTTATAGATCTGGTTGGTCTAGTGCCTCAAAACTGTTAGGATGCATAAATAATCCTATACCTCATGTTTAGTATTAAATTACCATAATACACAATACTATGTAAAAGCCATAAATGAACATAATTTAAAATTTGAATGCATAAAAATAATCTGTAATACAATAAAAAGTAACAAGAATTGCCTCTCTTCACCAAAATGTTAAAGATTTCTGGTTGGATGCCAGAAGAACACAGTTTTGGTTCCTAAATTTCTTCTCAAGAGTACTCCATCCAGTCCATATATTTATTAAATTTCATCATTGGTTCACTTAATCTGTTAACAGTGTAATTAAGTTTATGAGATGTTGATTTGCCAAACAAAGATGTACTCGTGGCTGAGTTCAACAGATACATGTGTATATTGGATTGTAACTGCAAATTTTGGAGTTGAAATATATAAATTGAGACACTTCAACAGACATAAACACACACTTTTACACCAACATGAACACAATTTAAACTTGATTTTCTTTGCCTGCCTAAGACTTTTGCACTGTGCTGTATTTAAGTATCTGGTATATTTACCCATAAACATTTGAATGGACTTATACAGACAGGATTGCTTGCTTAAGCAATGAAAGGTCTGTAATGACCGAGTACATGGACCATAGTCCACTGGAGTACACAGCTCATTTGGTGCTGCCTAGGTGGGCCCATTAGCATAGCATGGCTGAAAGGCCGGATGCATAATACAGGGCATGGATTAGTTACTGTGGACAGACCTGAGGTGGCTGACTGGATATGTGTCATATTGTCGAGTGAGTACCTTCAGTTTGGTGTTTTCTAACATTATACGGATCCTCATTTTATAAACACACAAAAAATCGATGCATCCGTCCATTTTTCATAGCCACTATTACAGTACAGGGCTGCAATGTGTGCCTAGGATCTATCATAAGAGGCCCTGGGTACAAGGCTGGGGATACCCTGTACTGGGTGTCAATCCATATCCCAGCTACAAGCAAGAAAAATAAAGCTGAGGGAAAAAAAATATAAAGGAACTAATCTATTAAATCATAAATGATGGGCTTCCAGACAGCGTGCTTTGCTTTGACACATATACCCGTTTTACTGGCACAAATGAGGCTTCAAAACCTGTGGTAAATGGAAGTATCCCAGTCTACCAATCATTGTTAGAGTTAAGTGAGGCTTCAAAATCCATGGTGGGTGTGAGTATCCCAAACTACCAATCAATTTTGGAGTTAAATGAGGCTCCAAAACCATGGTAGGTGGAAGTATCCCAAACTACCCACAGGTTTTGAAGCCTCGTTTGACCCATCAATACTTTGTATAGACAGACAATGCCCTCAAAGTTTTGTTCAGCTTGCTGGGTTATTTGTCACTGTCACATCATTAAGCAGAAGAAACTTCAGCTGTTGATGAGCAGCAAGACCACCTGCATAACCACAGGAGTTTTATTAATATTTGATTGTGACTAAATGTGGAAGTTTGTGCTAACCAGTTGTGCATGCTACAGAATTCATAGAACTTCCACGTGTCTTTCGGCCAAACCACTTTTGCATGGTCATGTTGCGTGTTCCAGGGATGCATGTGATGACTGTAGTTTATCCCTCTAAACATTTTTTAATTTGTTAATTTTATTAAAAATCTAAGAGAGGGGATTTTGTTGACCTTGAATTTTACAAAAGTGTTTTTAATAGGAATATTCCACTGGCCTTCAAAATCTCACACATAATATATTCTAAATAACCTTCAGTGGACCATATTCTTCACACAAAGGCTTACATCCTTCAAAATGAAATGGCCAATGGCAATCTGTTGAACATGGAAAGCAGATAAATGTCTTTTTAATAAGTGTTAAGTGCAGTGTTGTAATCGTACATGTGGATCAGATGTACTGCGATACAAGTTTTAGACAGAACATTTTAACCATTTTAACAATTACCATTACTCATAGCTGAAAAATGAGATGACGTTCTCCTGTGTTTCCTTTGGGAATCAAATCATACAGTAATCAGTTATGTAAGCTAAGAAAATTCCAAGATATTTTGAAATATACAATTAATACTGACCACCTAGACCTATTCTGCTCTGCAGAGAGTGCCTTGAAATAGATTAAACTATTAATTTGGACAATCCCTTATTAGACATACTGTTCCAGCTTATTCTCGGGGCAACAGTCAAAGAAAAATCCATCCATCCATTCATTTTCTATACTTTCTTAGAAGTGTTCAGGCATTCATTCTAACATCTTAAGAATTACCTGACATGTTAATTCCTGGCCTTGTTGTGGCTGTATAGGTTAGAGTGAGAAGCTGTACCAGTGTTGATTATGAGCATAAATACCAAGGGGAGAAAAAGAGCTCCTGTGTTTCACAGAGAGCAGATGTCCAGAAATGTGAGGGCCATGCTGATTGAGAGGATATTGCCTCTTCAGTTGACTTTGCAATCTTATTGGAAAAAGCATTACATGTTTTTTTTCCTCGAACAACCATTTGTTAGCTTGCCTGTTTAAACTTGATTGTTGAGCATTTTAACAGCACCTCCAAGCTCTATCTACTTGACATTTCCCTCTTAAGAAATCATGGTTGGTTTATATCGTAATGCTTTTGTAGTTCTTAATTAAATAAATCAGAGTGGAGGTGGATTCTGCATTTGGCAGTGAATGTATTATAATAAAAATGTCTAGTCTATGCCCAGTAATAATGCCACCCTAGTTTCTTCCAGCTGCACATTTAATTCATAATTCAAAAGGAATTTCTCTAATGAACACAGGAAAGAAAGCAACATGGATTAATATATTATAAGTTGGCCTCCCCACAGCCCTGTACAGGACCAATGGTTGAAAGATGGATGGACAGCTAATTTTGCATACATTCTGTTGATTAATTTTTTTCTTTTATTACACTTGCAAGCACTTCTGCCCAAGCAACTTTGCTTGAAATGTTATAATTCATACTTGTGAATATTTAATAAAATCAGTAAAGGCTAAGCATAATAATCAAGGCTACAAAACAATAGCACTGTCTAGACTTTTTCTAGGGACACAAATCTCAAGCAATCAATTCTTGTGCTTCCGTCATCTCATAAGCACATACTAAACAGATCGTGACTGTGCTCTAAAAAGTTTAGCCAGTAATCACAAATTCTTATTAAAACATAAAATTCTCATTGCAAGATTTCTGGACGTACTTTTATTGCATTTATCCATCAAAATGTTTTTTAAAAGAATATTTGAGACATTACATTTTTTGAGGAAGTATATGAGAAGACGTTGAATATATTGGTCAAGGTCGAGAGTCAGGCTAAGTGTCTGTGTTGCTCACTACTTAAGTGCTGTGAGTTGGGCCACTTCAGCTTGGCTGGATCTCGCATGTATTATGGATGAGTCATACAGAAAGACATCCTGTACCTCTATGCAGATGAAATCCCCAAAGATGGTGCATCTCTTGGGAAAACTAACCCGGTACCTGAGGTGGGGAACCGGACGCCCGTTTCGTAGTTTTAGGCCTTTCTCAGTAAGAGCTTTCTGAGAAACCACCCTCCATGTCAGGTTAACAAACAATGGTGCATTAGTCAGGCTGCCTCGCAGATGGCTAGCACAAGGGGGAAGAAAGGAGGAAAGCAGTGGGATGGCAAAAGGAAGGGCATCTTTGGTACAGGACATTAGAATCTGTGTTATTACTTATTGCCTTGCTCAGCATTTCAGTATTCCTACATGAAATCCGTAAAATAATTCCGCTACCAAGTAGAAGTATACAAGGACTCATTTGGACATAAGTTTTGGTTTTCTATTTATTGTACATTTAAAACTGCACCTCCTTCAGTGACTATAACCAGTTTATACTCAGCTTAAAGACCATCATCACATGGCTCACTTTCAGTATCTTCATTTAAATCTGTAGTAGGATTTGCAGAGCACTTGCAGCCAGAATAATAACTAACAGCCCACACGTGGATCATATTGCAATTAAGATTCACAGGTAAATAAGCCATTTTGTGAAGTGATCATAGATAACAGTGACAGATCGTGAAAAGGGCTTTTCATTTTTCAGACCCCAAAGCCCTTAGTGCTTCAATCCAGGGATGAGAAATAGTGGGAGTGAAGCAGAATGTCTTGCTCATATGGTACAGAGAGCTGCAGTATCCTTTGCAGGGGGCTACCTTGTTGTCTAGTTTCTTTTGTAATGGGCCCTGTTGCTATGGAGTCCTGATGGGTAGGGATAGACAGACAATAAAAACAGGGATGTGTGGTGTGCAATGTAAATATTCAAGGACAGTCTCTTTGAGGACACCACTAACATTTTTTTTTTTGATGTAGAGGCAGGACGCAGCCGGAAGACAGTAAAAGAAGCAGATGGCATTAGTTCACAAGAAGGGTGAAGAGCTGTCAACTATGTGGGCATTCGCAAGACATATAGGCACTAAAAATATATTAGTCCTGACAGTGGAGCAACAGCTCCTTACACAGAAAAGATGTGTTTGCTAATAAATAAGCAGCAAGGTAATAAATAGTGAATAAACACCTTTGGATAGAAATGAATCATGTAACAGAATTAATAACTTAAAAAAGCATATCCTCAGGGTGTCTGAGAAACAAAAAAACAAACCTGGCTAAAGAAATAACAGCTGAATGGCCACGTAAGAAAGTGTAACCAAGCAGTTTGGTTGAATTAAATGCCCCAAAAGGCAGACTGAAACCCAGAAATCATTCAAGTGTTATGTGCTGTTCACCTATCTCTTAATCATCAGTCAAAATATTGATGAGACACATCAATATGGTTTTTGTCACTGCCCCACTGAATCGCATCAATTTCCAAATCAAGCTTTTTTGGAGATAATCTCCCTAAACTGAGCTGGGAATATCTTGTATGTAGAAAGATCTGCAGTATGCACAGTTGGGTTATGTTATAAATAAAGAAGTATCTTATGAGCATCCTTGTCAGGTTACAAGATTTGTACCAATTAAAGATGTATGACATTTCAGAAGTATTTTTAAATTAAAGGGACAACATGGTGGCTCATACCTCCAAGGTTGGGGGTTTGAATTAAGACTCCACTCTGTGTGTGGGGTTTGCATGTTCCCCCCGTGTTATGGAGGTACTCCAGTTTCCTCCTGCAGTCCAAAGACGTGTAGTTAGGCTAGCTGGTGTCTCTAAATCACTGATAGAGAATGACTGCATGCATGTGCCCTGCATTAGACTGGCATCCCACCCAGGGTGTACCCCAACCTTGTGCCCTGCATTAGACTGGCATCCCACCCAGGGTGTACTCCAGCCTTGTGCCCTGTGATGGACTGGCATCCCATCTAGGGTGTACCCCAGCCTTCTGTTTTATGCTGCCTGGGATGGGCTCCTGTTCACCACTGCAATCATGGCCAGGATCAGCAATTTGAAGATGGACGGACGGATGGATGGATGGACACTTTTAATTCAATTCAATTCAATTCAATTTTATTCATATAGCGCTTTTAACACGGAGCACGGTCACAATGCACTTAATTGAGTTTGTATATAAGGAAATGCAATGTCTTTCAAGTGCAAAGTAAAAGTTTCATTGGTCAGAAAAGCCACATTGAGAAGTATAGCTAAATTCCATTTTAAAAATCCAATAAATGATTTTTTCTCAGATTTACCTAATATAGTACATAATAGAATGGAAGAGACTGTAGAGTCAGCCTTAAAACTGTTCCCTCAAGGTAGAAAACTTCAGTCCCAATTCGGTCCTTCTAAGGAAGAAATTCATTCTTTTTTTTTATTTTTCCCCGATTATTCTCCCTAATTTAGTCATGTCCAATTCCCAGAAGAAATCCATTCTTGATAATTTATGATATGACAGCAGTACAACTGGGCAGAATGAAATATATAATAAATGCTGCCCATCCTGCGGAGATAACTAATGCATGAACTTAATGAGCCTCCAGTGCATTACTCTGTATTCTGGCTCCCGTCTTGCACTGCAGACTACCAGACTCCGGGTTTTCTGGAGAGATTTATGCACATATAAAGACTCCAGAGGTAGAAGCATTCAGTGTTGGTGGCTCCTTGAAATTCATACAGATTCTTGTCCTGCTCCTTCTTGAGTCAATAAGAGCGATCGGTATATGGTTAGAGAACTCTACATTTCCTTATATTCTGACAGTAATCTAAAGTGATAGCTATCTTTTTAAAGTATGCCTGGCTGTGTCGGCTTTTACCACACAGAAAAGTCCAAAAAAAATTTAAATTCTCTTACAGTTCTAATAAATTTAACTCACTTTTAATTTAGTTTCACTTGTGGTTTCTGAGAATGCAGTCAGTCCTTAGCCTTAATATACTTTTCAGATTACCACTTAAAATGCAGCTCAGGGGCTAACACTTTAGCCTCATACTGCCTGGGGGACTGAATTGCACCCTGGCTTTGTGTATGGGAGGTTGGCATGATGTCCCTTGGTTTGAAACAGTGTCTTCCTGCAGTCCAAAGATGTGGTAAATGGGTATCTCTGGAAATAGCTATTGTTGTGTAGATATTTAATCCGAAACTGCAGCTACTCTTTCTTTAGTGAAAAATATTGGCATGGTTTTAGTATGAAGTAATGTTCGCTGTACATTTTAGTGTTTATTTGTCCTTTTCGATATTTTAAATACTTCTTTAGAGTGAGGGGGCCAAAAACTCAATGTAAGCCTGATGCAATCTGATGAGGCTTTCGTTTTGATATAACCTCCTCTGTGTGAAACACTAATTTCCTTCTGCTTTTGTTGTATGTCCCAGTATTCCCATTTTTTTCAACGCTCCTCTTAACTTAGTCAATAGTAAATGCAAAAATTTACTATACAATAGTAATATCTATATATAATATTTGACACATAAAGGATCCAATGATCTTTTAGCCTCATGTTGGAGTCAACTGTTCATCATTTGGCAGAGAGCTTTAATATTCACAGCTTACCATCTTCAGATGTGACTCCTAAGCAGCACTTTATCAAAGTCACTCAAAAATACCCAGCATAAAATACTTTAATTCTTTTTAAAAATTAGACCAAATTGACACTAGGCTGATTTATTACCCTTTGAGTCATAATTGTTATCAATTGTATACAACTTCTTCTTCCTTAAATATCTACTAATGCACAGGTGTTTTCTTCAGATTACATTCTTTCATTTTTTAAATGTAGATTAAATGTTCAGCATAAGACTCTTGGGGCTGACTTCTGAATCCCCTTTATTACCAAAAAACATAATTTAAGTCAATATTGTTCAGATTCCTGTTAAAATGTTCCTATTGTTCATACTGTATCTTATATCTTATTACAAATTAATTGTTAAATACCCAAAGTTCTACCACCAAAATTTCAAAATATGCTTTCTCATCCACAAAGTGGTCAACTGGTCCACCTGTCTCGTGAACATGTGGATGACAAGCTGGGGGCTCTTTGAACAAAGTATATTACCCACAATGCCACACTCATTCTTGTTAACTTCCTCTTCCCTTTCCCTCCCCTGGCACTCCTTCATTCCTCCTGTACAGCCCCCACTGTGCTTATGGTTTCCCTTTGTGAGAAGCCTATTTATATAAACAGGAAAGCCTCCGAGTCCTCCATTGTCAGTGATATACGTTGAAACAGACCATGGCTCCACTTCATCTCAAGAACAAGCTCAGCGTTGTGTGTGATTCAGATTTTATTTTGCTGAAGTTGCTCTTTTTCTGCCAGGAATACATTCAGAAGAAGACATGGCAGTGGGTGAGAATGCTGCAGGCATTCTTACAGGAAATCAGTGGCGTGTCAGCACCGTAGCTCCTCCCATCCATATGAACACCATTACGGGCTCGATCATCACAGTCTAGGACAGGGGCCATAAAATATCTTGAATTAAAATGCCATTTTGTTCTTGCTGTTTAGGGAATAAAAGTGTTTTGAGTACAGCGTTTTTTCTTTGCTGTTAATACTCTTCTCGCCAAGACCAGAGGAAAGCTAAAATGAAAAATTCCTCTGCACAAAAAATTTGTATATATAATAGCTTTGCTACCACTGTTCAATATTTGTCTTCTTTTGCATAAGCCATCCATCCATCTTCTGATCACTTATCCTGGTCAGGGTGGCAGGGCAGCCTGGAGCCTCTCCCAGGCAGCATCGACACACACACTCACAATCATTCACCATCGGCGATTTAGAGATGCCAAGTAGCCTAACCACATGTCTTTGGACAGTGGGAGAGCATTGGAGTATTCAGAGGAAAGCTGTGAGGCACGGGAAGAACATGCAAACTCCACACAGACAGAACAGAGGTGAAATTCAAACCCCGAAACCTGGAGGTGTGAGGCAACAGTTACCCGCTGAGTTACTGAGGCACCATGTTCTCATTTTCAGCATATTATAGGGAAAAAACCTGCCTCAATTTAATAATGTATTTTGGTTCATTTAATCTATGTACATAGTATTTTTAAACTCAAGAAGTATTGACAGCAGAAAACAAAAGTAAGCTTAGAAAGATGTGGCACAAACATGGGTGCATTGCGTGCTAAAATATTAACATAATTGATCTTTTTTGCTCACTCAAATTTAGTTTGTCTAGTTAAAGTAGCTAAAAAGGTTTAAAGGAACGGCTTTATTGTCACAGGCCATCGCCGTCTTGGGTCATGAGTCCACGAGCCAAGGATGGTGATGATACAAGTGTGAGTGCAAAAAGGGTTTAATGACCATCAAAGGAATGAACACCAGACTTTACCCTGAGCACAAAGAAATGAACTCAAGGATAAACCAGACAAGACAAGGCTAGAACCATAGCCACAAAAAATACAGCCAGACAAGGCTAGGGAATTACTAGTCTAGGGAGAAGACTCCGAATTAAAAACAGGACTGGTAATGCCCCTTACAGAAGACAACCTAAAAGAACAAATTAGGCAAATCAAATGAAACTTCAGAAAACCACAACACAACTGAACAGAACAAACCAACCCAGACAAGAAGGAAACCTAGGCTTAAGTAACATAGGAACCAGGCAAGACATAGGGTAATCAGGGCAAAAGCAATTACACCAAAAACTCACTCAGTACTTGAGAATCCAGAACGCTGGTGCAGAAGTGACAATTACATATTTTAAACTCTTCATTGTTAAAAAAACAAGTAACGAGAGCATCGCAAAAAGACATTCTTGCCTTATTTCCTTTATAATATAAATCTGATAATAAAAAACATGCAATACTTAATTTAGCATTGTTCTTGCCACCTAGCATTTGAATGCAGGAACGTTTTAGAGGATCACTGCTGCATGCATGTTTCTTATCCATGAAAAATCTGATGGGAAATACAGTATCATTCTTCATGTACCACCAATTTTTATTGGGCGACAGCGTAGCATAAAAAGTTTGTGTTTTTGACGGGTCAGAATGCTTGTATCACTTTGTATGTGTTTGAAAATGATGGCTGGTCAACTGAATGACTGACAACTGACTGCTCAAAACGTCTATCCAACACATACAGTGAAAAGACAGAAGCCTTTCTTTAGGACGAGAGATAAAGGAGCACATACGAAATGTACACGTGAAACATAGGCAAAGATCTTCTCATGTGAAAGCAGACAAGTAACAGTATAAGTAACAATTTGATGTTTGTACAATTTGAGATTACCATCAGTCTGCTGACTGGGTTAAAATGTACTACCTACAGGTAGAATATAATTCACATACAGATTCTTACATAACCTCACCATCCAATGTCATCTACTCCGTCCACTACTCTACTTCCTAACCTCTAACTTTACCCATCTAATCCCCCTGATACTCTGCCCCCTCCCCCTTTGTAAAATACCTTTTTTAAATTTCAGGTACCGTTCACATATGTAGAAAAAATAACACAAACAATCGTGGGGCTTTCACATAAACCTCCTCATCAGCACAACATGACGTAGAACATTTCAAATAATTTCGGAGCTCCTTTGTTCTCCTGATAAAGTACCTCCTCTGATTTTCTTGTGCCTTTATCTCAGCAGCACAGCATTCTTTTGGGCAAATAATATTTCAAGCATTTAAACATGAAGACTAATTAATGCCATTAATATAGGTATTAATTACACAGCTGAAGCCGTAACATAATTTTGTCATTATAGGCAGTTGTTGCAAGCAAACTGTTTTTGATGTAAAACCAGATCCGCAAAACAGTTACCTGCATGTATCTGACAGTCATTTTGGCCCAACTTCAGTGTTTCAAGAAACTGAGGTGAGAACAAAGGATTCATTTAGCACACAGGATATAATGCCATTGAAGCATACGGTAACCTTTTTTCCTATGTCCATGGCATTATATCTTCTAAATGTTCTCTCAGTAAAACTTTTACCTAGAAATTGAATTAGGAGACATACTTCTTCTCTGGCCACTTGTGACTGGTGCAAGGTGTCACAGCATCCCTGGGTGTCACTGGAGAGGAGACTTTGTGTGCTGGCTGGTCCTAGTTAGACCTTCACGCTCCTCAGCAGGAGTGTCCAGCAGTTCATCTTCAGAGAAGCTGATGTGGAGGCAAGTCTCATTGGCAGGGGAAGAGAAGGGCATGGTGAGCTTGGAACTCTCCAAGGGCCTGACGGAGCTGGCTGGTTGTTGAGCTGCGAAGATGCTGCAAGAGCCAGCACTGCCCCCAACGTCGCTGTAACAGCAGCTAGAGACGGACAGGCGGGCAGGAGGGACGCTGACTGATGGGTCCTCCGGCAGGGATGAGCGTACCCCTGAGTCCTCACTAGTGGAGCAGGAGTTGCTCTCCCCATTACTGGGAGAGCAGAGGTCACGTGAGGAGAGGGAGCTTGGTGTGACATCTGGGAAGGACTTGCCGTTGCTGACAGCCACCGTGGCATGTGCATTGTAAGGAGTAGTCAGCCCCGTTAACTTCTGCTCCGTCTTGTTGACTGGGGAGATGGTTCGGATGGACCGCTTGCGGTTAATAGCTGGGGGCGGAGGGTTTAGCTTAGGGATAAAATGCTGAAATCTGGAACAGCAACAAAAACAGATAACTGAACATTTCTCTTGTGTAAAAACATTGCACAATCTGATTCACTGTAAAAGAAAGACATCTTTATTCTTCACATAGTACTGTCAAAGTTAACGCATTCGGGTTAATTTTCAAGTCATTACACATTATTGACCACATGCAGCAATTTTCACACCCCAACAGGAGAATAGTATGTGCAAAGATTATTAATAGAGATCTATAGTATTCTGGTTGTAAAAGCTTTGCTCAACCCAATCTGAAAATTCACAACTAAAATCAAAACATTCACTTAGCATCTGACAGGGAGGCTGACAGAGGGGAAAAGCTAAGATATTTTATTACGTGGTTCGTTTTGTTTTAAAAAAAGATGCTAAGAATATTGTTGCAGCTCCAGGACTACTTCCAGGTTGCATTCCCAGCATGCACCGGGTTGTAAATAGTCGTATTATGTATCCTTGTGCATAACTATTGTGGTAAATATGTTCTACGTTGATTTAGTTGATGGCTGAGGTAACTGGTCAATAAATCTGTGTTAATACTTTTGAACCTCATTTGTATGTAGAATGTACACCCTAATTGTGTGGTGTAATGAGTGTCTCCCTTTCCTGTGTGTTGTGTTATTCACAGTCGGTGTGTTGGTTGTCGGTTGGCTGAAAAAGGGTTGCTTGTTTAAAACAGAATGTCTCAGAATGGAGCTTTGCAGAGTAGTCTCTGCAATATCCTAATTTGCAATATTTGTGCTGCTGAAATTCAGTTATTAAGTGAACTTTCAATGGTTGTAAGGCTTCTGTTTTAAACCCATTTGTCAAAGTTTTTAGATTTAGATTTTTTGTTCTTAAACATTCACTCCGTCTGGTATTGCAATATGATTGTATTTGCAATTAATCGTGTGATTAATCACTGAGGTGTGCGATCAGTTGTGATATAAAAAAATTAATCATTTGACATCACTATCTTCACCACATACCCTCTCAAATCTTTTTTGACCTAGTTCTGCTATCAACAACTAAAGACTGAAGACAAGACACTTCATATTGCAACATGACCCATTGAAGACAGTGTCAGTACTTCCTCCATGAAGCTGCTGTGGATTCAGTTAATCCTCCTCCCATTAGAGTTCAGTTTAATCCTTTCACGCTGCTTGGGACGGTGAGCTCCAGCGGAGAATGCGAGTGTCAGAGAGTGGGGGGTGCACAGACTCACGCTGGGGCTACGTGTGAAAAAGTCTGTCTGATTGGGCCCTTATATCTACCCCACAGTCCCCCACTGAGAAAAAGGGCAGCAGACTTCCCCTGTCCAGAATAAATAAATTAATAACTAAAAACACTCAGCAAGCTAAAAATAGCCGCGGAGCAGCCGCGCATCAGCTGTGTCAGACACCCTTGCTTGGCTCATGTGGACAAAACAAGCTGGTCAATTGGCTTCGTCCTTCATTGCTTTTCTCGTTGGTCGGTGGTTTCTAAATTCAGGCTGGTCACCTGTGGTCCATATGACTGTTTGTTCAGAAAAAGCCATGTGTTCAGCATGTGAAAGCGTGGCTTTCGAACAAACATTATATAATGAGACAGATAATCAAACAAAAATCCTATACATTTATTTTCTTACTCTCGTTAATTGTAAATGAAGAAAATCTGGCTAAATTATATGAGGTCAGTCCCAGCTAGGATGTGAAATGTTTAAATCTTGAAACCTGCATGCAATCAGTGTCAGTGCATCTGCACAATGACTAAGCTCTGACAAAGTCCATATTTTTCCCTTGGTATTTCAGAATCTAACTGAGGGACCACAGGAAAATATTGTAAAAAGTACACATCTAAAATCTGGAGACTGCGAAAGAACTGCAGACAGTTTCTTGAACGTAGAAGAAGTATGGGCTCAGGCCAAACAGGAATTTGAAGACTTTTGTGCACAGATTTCAGAAAATCAAATTCATCGACATGCATTGTCTAAAAATAAATATTGTCCTACACAAGCACAAGATGCTCTTATAAATAAATGTAATTTCAATGCCCAATTGTACACCACACCCTAAAAATTAAATGACATAAACACTTTACTAAAAAGCAGGATTAGACAAATGCAATTTAGCATGCCACATTTATGCTAGGGTATATAAGTACCCCCACACTGTTTGCCATGGTGCGTGATTTCCTACTAAAGAAGGAACTTCAGTCCTTCACGTAGGTGTTCAGAATGAGTGCTTTGAGGAGAATCACCGTTAACAAAGTTAGGCAATGCAGTCCTGACATGTTTCTCTGCTGGTTCTCTGCCTGTCCTTTGAAACCCTAATAACCCGAGTGATGTGGAAGGATGAGAAATTAGTCTGTTTTGGCGAAAAATTGGTTCAATGCAATGTTGAAGCACTACAGTGAATGGCAGAAGTCACACACCCATCGGCAGGCTAGGGGCGAGCCTGAGGACTGGTGTCTCTGAATAATTCTATGGAGGAGCGACCATAAAACAGCCACTTCTGCCTATGTTCAAAGAGAGTGAGCTGGACAAAGTTAAAGTGGGGGAATGGTACTAAATGCCTGCTGAGCTCTACCAAGACCAATGCTAAAATCCTACCGAGTGACATTTTGATTCCATTTAAATTTTGTTACACTAGCGTAAGTCCAATATAGTGTCTACAGGCTCGGAAAAATCCAATAAGGTCAAAATGAGGTTCACTCTATATATGTTTCACAATGAATAATCAAAATTGACAGCGCTGTCACTTTTTAACTCGTTCGTTTACAGTTTAGCATGGAGTGGCATACAGTATCAGACCCAAGGTAAGCTGTACCAAACTATATTAAAGATCATTGTGGCCGTACAGTCTCGAAATGCAGATGAAATATGCAGATGGAACACACCACCAGCTGAATGACCAGCTGAACATGGTTAAGCTGTGTCACGACAGGCCTTATTAATCATTAACTTACGTTGGTAAATCTGCTCCCTTACAGACTACTGTACGTTCAGCTAAAAACAAAACAAAAAGACACCGTGGTCGCTGTAAGCCTCTCAGACGAATGGAGAAGCAGGTAACAAAATTCACCCTGCCAGCAGCCCCCAAATGTCCAAACTCAGCGTCCCTACTGTCACTTCATACATATGCTGCACACATATCGATGTGCTCTTCACCTGTTCGTTGAGGAGTATAAGAGCCAAGAAGCACTTTTCCTAATCAGACACATGCCTTGTGCGATGCACACGTGCAGTGTAAGTACAGTCAGACGTAGGGCATGCGTGCGTGACAGACGGGACACACGTGAGGTGTTGGCATGCAGCAGGATACTCACATCCAGGAATGCCTCGGGGACCCTGATACAGAGACGGCCTAGAAGTGGAAAGAATGCTTTTGGGGGGGGGGGGGGGGGGGCGGGGGCCGGGGGGACAGGGGGGGGGTGTGGGAAAGACGGATACAACGGTTGGAGCGAAGCATACTTTCTCCCACAGGGGCAATGGGT
>JAACJT020023214.1:7552-24693 GCA_009936485.2 Gymnarchus niloticus | reverse complement strand
TGGATAATAACTGTATATTCTGGGGTGAAATGAAGAGATGTTTAAAAATATGTAAACTGATACACTTTGACCAACCTAAAGTCATAGTGTTACACCAACATGAACATGATTTAAACATAATCGTCATTGCCTGACTTTTGCACAGTACTGTATAACAGTCAGATGGACAACAGTGTATTGGAGGAGGCAGTCAGGTGATCTGGTTGAACAGCAGGTTTGGTGACTTAGATGATGGCAAACTGGTCAGGTTGGACAGGAGACGGGAAGGGAGAGCATGGTAGGCCAGCAGACAAATAGTGGGACCTCCTGAGTCCAGACCTCAAGAAGAACCACCCCAGAAAGGGCGGTGGGGAGAGAGAGTGAATAATTGAGCAGCAATTTAAGATGGCAGAATAATTGCAATAATACAGCAAGAGCTCCTAGATAACTATATATTACAATGTAACTATAAGGGAGAGGCCAGTGGGGACACTGGCATGAGGGATCCCTGAGTGCCAGCACTCCAACAACACACAGCAACATACGAAGCAAGAGTGACAGCGCTGACAGAACAGTTCATCAAAGTCAATGTCGCTGAACCCCACCCAGTTCTACACCTCAGACTATAGCCTAGCTGGAGAGTAACTACCTAAAGTCTCTGTTAGTTGGACTAAAAAGGTGCATTTTAAGACCAGACTTAAAGATAGAGAGTGAGCCAGAGTCCCGCACTGCTGCGGGAAGTCCATTCCACAGCTGCAGAGCTCTGTCGTAGAATGCTTTGCAGCCAAACGTAGACTTTTTCACTCTTGGAACTATTAAATAACCTGCCCCCTGCGAACAAAGCAAATGGGGGAGGGGAAGGAGGGAAGTATGGAACCAAAAGATCAGACAGATATTCTGGAGCCAAGCCATGCAAGGCCTTATAGGTTAGTAATAGTATTCAGTCAGCACTAGACAGGAAGCCAATGTAAAGATGACAGTACAGGACTAATATTATGAAGCCTCCTATTCCTAGGTCGAACTCTGGTTGCAGCAATTTGCACCAGCTGAAGTCTGTGTAACAACCCAGAATTACATGCAGAGAACATAGCTTTATAATAGTTCAATCCAGAAATGATAAAGGTGTGAGCTAGTTTTTCAGCATCATCGAAGGACAGCATCTTCCGAACCTCGGCTATATTCCTCAGAGTGAGTCACATTGGTGATTTTCCTAATGTGTGCATCGGGGTGGTCACCTGTCCACCCTGACTGGCTTGCTATCATCTGAGCTACCGAACCTGCTCTTCAACTCAATCTCCTGATTGCCTCCTCCAATATGCTGCTGTCCATCTGAGTGTTCCACCTCATTCTTGTTTCATATTGTCTTAGTAAACTTGTCCTGCCCAGTGCTGAGCAGAGGAGGATTGGCCTCCCTTTTGAGTCCGGTTTCTTCCTCCTGAAGGAGTTTTTCCCATAGCACTGTCATCTTTGGCTTACTCTCTGGGGACCTTAGGCCCGGGACTCTGTAAAGCACTTTGTGACAATGCTCTCTGTTAAAGGTACTATATAAATAAAGTTGAATTGAAGTGCCCAGTCTTTGTTAGGCATCGCCATGAATTCCAACATATACACTTGTAGTCTATTCCTACAGTGATTCCAGGTTTCCATTGTATTGTCTTGATTAACTGTGTGTACATTTGGTGTGAAAGGGGGGACTGGGGGGGGGTTGTTTATGCATTGATAAGACACATTCACAGGAAGCGGCCCGATATGGCACCGATAAGTGGATTATGTTAACTTATCATTCTTGTGCACAGCGAACAAATAAAAAGCTTTTTCAATTTTTCAAACAGTCTGCATTACGCGGACTGCAGCATGAAAGGCATGATCACGAGGGGAACTCACACTGGCATCGTACCTTCTTTAAGACCCAAGTGAAAAGTGAATGCAAATTGCTTGTGTTTGACTGGCAAGCTTTATCTACATTTCAACCGTAAGTGCAAGCTACAGAAATATATACTGACAGGTTTGTGTGCATGTTAAATGCCTTGAGAAAGCAGTCTGGAAGAAACAGTGGAAGCAGATAGCCAAAAAGAAACATAAAGAGTGGGCAGCATTACAACCCGTACGAGACACTTAAATGTTACTTTATTATATTGGTATGAAAAATAATAATACAGTACACTCATAAAAGCCATTTTTTAAACATTCTGTTTAATCAAAATATACTCATTTTATTAACCCCAGTACATTTGGGAAATTTTGTTAAGATGTTTCAGGGGAAATAAAAATTTCATCAGTTAATTCTTTGCCACAACTCTACCAGATCAGAGGCAACAGAAAATGGATGGATGAATGCTTTATTTTTACTTGTGAACACATCTGTTTTTGAACTGGGTGTTTTAGTGAACTAAGATTCTGATTAAATATACAGCCATATCAGGGCTAAATGATTCAGAACATGGTAGGATACAATTGCAGAATCACCAGGTTTAACCACAGTCAATATGGGTAGGGTCAAAACCAGAGGGGTATACTAAGAAGGGAGTTTAACGTACTGAGGGTTAACTCAGGCTTATTAAGTGAAGTCAGGATTGACAAATCCTGATTGCCTAAATTGGTGTACTACGACAGTGATTAAGGTGTAGGTTAATTGATTCAGTGTTAACGTAATCGGAGTTTGTGCACGGTCCCATAAAAGGGGCATGGTTGAAGGCAAGCTCAGCTTTTGAATCATGGCACAAGTGCCATTTTTCTCCAAGAAAGAATGTACAATAATTTCTGGATATGAGGAGTTTAAAAGTACTCTTACCAGGAAGTCCAACACCGTAGCAGCCAACAAAGCCAGGGAGGCTAAGAGTCTAATATGTGTAAACAACTACAAAGATTTAATTGCAGCCAACACATGGGCTACATCTCTGAAATTGACCCATTAGTCACTGCCTTTGAATGTAGAACGTCTCCCCAAAGCACATGGCCTATAGGTCTGTATGAGTGTAATGCTATTGCATCAGTAACTCCATTAAAATGATCACTCCAGCTGCACCCCCAGTGGAAAGTGCACCTGGAAACAAGTCAGGATGAAGTACAAAAATATTAATTCTCAAGTGGTATACATTATTAGTTCTCATCATTAATACTGACAGATGTGGTGCATAGCCTACATTTATAGCCTGCTTGTGTTCACACCACACAGGAAAACGGCAGAACTAATAAGAACAGGAGGACCTCCTCCTACACTATTTTCACAAGCAGAGGAGTTGGCCATGACCAATAATACTGCAAGGCCCATAATGGAGGGGGGTAGTCAATTGTACTGATCACTTTCGGAAATCCTAAGTAAAGAAATGTGTGTTGCGTAGCCTGTATAGTCTTACGGGTATTAAGATTAGACCAATTATTGCAAGTTACTTGCAATTGCATAAAAACTCTGATCTTTGGCATACTTAAGTGGCAAGGGAACACGAATGCATCCAGCAGTTTAGTAAGAGCAAGTACCACCTTGCAAATTGCACAGCATACTGTATTCTTGCTCAAATGTTCAGCATCACCCATGAAATACAAGAAGTGTCCACCGGCAAAATACTGCAATCCTAGGCATACTGTCCACTGAACAATGAGGGCATTACTCCAAGTGGCATTAGAGACATCCAGCTCCAAAAGTTGGCAAAGATAGTGAGTTTTGCCAGATTAGAATCAATATCTTTCATAAAGAACATCAGCATAAGCTAATGGATTTTTATGGTCTCCAAATACCCTTGCCTTGGAGAGTGAGCCTCTACATCAATAGGTCTTCCAAATGGGCCGGCGTTTTCCTCAAAAGGATTGCAGGTGAATGAGCACTGCTTAGATAGAGACAGCATATGGTCTTGGTTAACTTGATGTGACCCTAAACTCATGTGAGCAGTTTAAATTGCCAGCGGCAGCATACCTTGGGGGAAAGGTACAAGTTAATCAGGAAGTTACTCCTGAAGTTACCTGGATAAGCCAGTAACCCCACTTCGTAGCATACCCCCCAGAACAGGTAGGATTTCCCAAAAGCAAGTGGAACATAGAAAACAGTCATGGTCACAGGCAACAGATCAATTCCAGGGTAAAGCAACAAGCACCGTAAACAGAACCAAAACAGGAGGCACCATCACTAACATTCAGGACCATACTCTGGGCCCCCTACTCAAGAATTAATGACCACAAAAACACAACATAAGGAGGCAACTTAACTGCAGGGCTTAAGAAGGGGATTGAACAAGGCACTGGAAACTACTTGATGATAATGAACAAGTCACAGCTGGTCAGTACTCAAAGGATGATGAACAGGAGTAGGTTGAGCATGGCAGGTTTGAGGGAGACTGCCATGGTGTAGGCGTGAGAATGGCATCCTTTCGGTTACCTTCCTGCTACACTGCAGAAATGTTCCTGACCCTTGTGTTTAACATTCAGAATTCTTATGCATCACAACAAAATATGTATTTACCTGTATGGTGGACTTGATGTATAAACTATGAACTTTACTCAACACTTTCACAAAACTGTATATTCTGCAGTATTTCTTGATATTAGGTGTAAATTCAAGTGTATTTTTCATATATTGCCAGTCCATCGCTCATTCGGTCACCTGGGTGTGTCTTGGTTGACCTAAAAACATGTGATTATATTCACATTAAATCAACCAGAAACCAGATAAAAGCATCTGTAATACACAGGAAATCCACCACACCATGACTCACTTTCTATTATACTAACGCTAATATGTATAATCTTTTCTTGTGAAAAAAAGGATTGTTCGTTTTTTGAAAAGGAGACTGATTGATTTTTAATGAAAATTAAACAGCAACAGTGAATTTCTGGGTAATCATTAGAGCCTACTTCAAGTAATGTTTCTTCCTTTCCTGTCCCCAGCTCTCTGTGTATGGAATCAGCATGTTTTTGGAAAGGCATGTTCATGGAAAGGGCAAAATAGAACTCGTGACCGGCTGCAATTGGATTTATTTTGGCCTGAAAACCATTTAGCATACACAGTTTGGCCAGAAGTGGCTTAATATCTTTCTCATTTAGACAAGTATGATGTCACACCTGTGTTTGAGTTTGCATTCTTTACCCATGCTTTGTGCCTTCCTACCAAAACATATTTTCCTGCTAAATATGAAAGTTAATCAACTACTGAATTAAACTTACCGCTATCAAAAGCAGGTTGCATAGTATTATTCCCTTGCAATGCTGAGAAATGGTCTTGAAACATTAATCATACTTGGGATGTGAAACCACTCAGATGCGGCACATTGCAAAAATCCAAGTAATTTTAGCCACAGAATATTTTAAACTTGCTCGTGTTTTATAAGAAGCATCGCAAATATCATTACTTAGAAACTACATACTTGTTTAAGTCATAGATTACTTATTGATACCGAGTTTGCTTCAGTTAATGGCTCGAAATGTCAGAAAAGAATCTCAAAAAAATGTATTGTACAAGATTTTTAATGGAATGTTTGTTTGTGACTAAAATTTGCATAGGCCTATATTTACCAGCTTTACAATTTATTGTTAAACGTTCAAGAAAAATTGGAACGTGAAAATTAATTGGTGCTGCATGTATGCCTACTGTCTATTAAACTAAAAAAAAAAACAGCTGCTGAAGCACTGAATTGTGGTCTTCCTCCATTCATAGCGGTGATTATTAACAATTTCTAATTCTTTATACAAAGTATTACCCACAGAGTCGAAGTTACGGTGTAAGCAGATTTTGACAACAGAATAGTTATGGCGACACCCATCAGTATAAAATGACTTCCAGAGTACCACTTAAAAATCAAAATTAGCAAAACAAGCGTGACTTCAACTCCACGCTGTCGTTTAAAATCACCCACTTGACTTTTTGTCAAATTTAACGGCTGCTGCTCCTGAGCAAGGGTTATTTTTCATACTGCTCTACATTATATATATTAGTTTGATTACAGCATCCTCTTATACTTACACTAACTGTATTATAAACGATCATCATCTTGATATTAAACAATGGAATGAATTATAAAATGACAATATCAACATGTACAGTAATATTAACAACGCGCCGACTGTAAAGATTTGGAAAGGCGTAAGTATAGCGGAGAAAATAGAATAGACTTCCCAGAAGATGATGTAACATTAAAGGTAGCAGGTGTATTGATTTTTGGATGATTGATGGGTTGTTTCTTTGTCCTCAAATGGAAGGTATAAGGTATAGACAGGAGTAACCCTGCAAAAAGGGAGGGATAGCTAGGGAGGCTGACTGGCTAGAGTCATTATATTTAAAAGAGTACAATTACATGTCACCTCAATGTTATTAAGTATCTACAATGTGTGGTTGTTTTTATTTATTTTATATACCTGTATATACCAGCACTTTGGTAAGCACTGAAATGTGCTTTATAATATAAAGGCTACTTACTTTTGGGTCCTCAGAATAGTTACTTCTCTGTTTTTATCCAAATTATGCAGATAGGTAATTTTTTAGATACACCTTATATTCAGATTACATCTTAATGATATAAGGTCTAAAACACATGTGAAAACATTTTTAGCTTTTGTTTTGAGATGGTTTTATGTACCACTTGCTGATTAGTTCTGTTCCATAAAAATAATGACTTGTGAATCTTTGAAACTTTGAAATGAAATTCTTATTTTATAAAGTGAACTTCATAGCAATTGGCGTTTTATGACAAGTACTACATGCTTCCTATGAATATTTAATATTTTCTGTGTGTACTCCAAACTGCTGCTCTCCCTGTTACACTGAGTTCGCAGCCACTTTATAAGAATACGTTTTGTCTGAAATTACAAAATTAGCAGGGAGTTGCATAGCTTTCCTGGTGGGAAAACAAATGTCATGAAACAGGTGAATCTTGATCACTGATCCTTGTGGAACATCATATTTAGAGTGAAATTCTGGTACTGTCAGTAATCTCGTACTGCTGCCACTTCCTCCTCCTCCAAGCCTGGTGAATGTGACTGAATGCTTGACCATTATACATGGATTCTGCAAATATCCCTGTCAGAGGAATCCAAAGTTGGGTTCTCTGAAGTGCTAGGGCTGGTAGAACTGGTCCAGCACCAACAAGTGGCACTGGTGCAACAATGTGAAATGATGAGACTGTGAGATTGCAGCTGCTTTCCAGCAGCAGATCCAGGGGTGGTGCTCTGCTGCAGAATACACCACAGAGTTTAGGGATCTTGTGAAAGATTGGGTGGTACGGAACACACCTGTCACGACAAGGGTTCTCCCTGGATGGTCTGATTTAGGTGGCTATTAACCTGGACAACTTTCAGGGAGTGTTGCCAGCCATGTGCTTGTTGGAGTGTGTTTCACTTAACCAGCAAGTTGAGGTGCCCATGGAGGTTGTGTCCACTCACCTGACTTCTAAAGAATGGGCATGGTAGATCAAGTCTGGAGTGTCTGTACTGTAGGGGCAAGGGTCACCTCCACTGCCTATGTCCAGTTAGGCCCAGAACACAAAAGTCACAGGAGGGAGTAATGGCACCATTTTCATCCTCTGGGGTGAGTCCACTTCCTCCTAATTGGTACTTGTGATCCTGTATCATGTCTGTGTGTGGCCAGTTGTAACTGATCCATCTCCCTTCCAGCCCTGGACAACTCAGGAGCTGCAACTACCTCTCAAGGCACTAGTAAATGTCTTTAATGAGCCTTGCAATGTAATCTAACATAGACCTAACCGCTTTAGAAGAGGATATCAGGTTCAGAACTTCAGATTCTCCTGTCAGGGTAAAGGAATCCAGCATTAGTGTGCTTGGTCCTACTGTAGTGCATAGAAGCAATCTGTGGCAAAGGTACTACTATGGATTCTGTTTTTCCAGTGATTGTCAAAGTTGTTGTTTCTGAGAGAGTAATCTGTGAGTATAACGCTGAATGATTCCTAATTAATTTAGACACAGAATCAAACTAGAACTCAGCATTGTTTTTGTCATGCCCCTTCCTCCCTAGCACTCATGAGTATGCCAATTTACGGGCTGCAGGACTTCTAGGCTTGCCTTTATAAGCACGATTACACCAAACTGTCATCCCGAAGTACAGAACAGTTTCATGCGTCTTACTAAGCAATCGACTAACCTTATCCATTGTGTTTCCTCGTTCTGTCGCTCTCCTAGTGTGTTCTTGCCCGTCCAAGCCCGAGTCCTTCATACTCACCTGCTGTGCTTCTCCCCTGCGTCTCCCGTCTCAGGACAGATTCTCCCAACTCCTGACTTACCTCACCTGTTCCATAGATTCCCCGTCAAGCTCACTGTCTCTAAGTCTGTTTGCCTGGTTCCTATAATAGAAACCCCTTCGATGCACTTGGGTCTCCCTGCCTATTCTGTCAGTTACATGACAGTTTTTATTATCTATTAGCCTGGAGTGATATTTGGATCTCCCAGTGAGTTCAGCAATAGAGCAGAAAGTGCAAAGAGGAAGAAATTGAAAGATGCAGAAAAAATAGTATGAGCCTAAGCTAGTATTGCATGGATGTCCCAAACATGATTGTTTTGTTTAAATATTTGCAAACAGTAAATCTGATGTTATCAACAGTAAATGTATTCAGCTCAGAATATAGACAGGGGACCTTAGACCTTAACCATACCCAAGTATAGTTGTTATAATCCACACATTATAAAGGAGCCAAAACATTTGCAGTGTAATGGATATTTCAGTGAGATTTTTATGAATGTTATTTTTTTAAATGTAAGTAGATATTTTAAATGGAAACTGACATACTGTAAAATCAAATTGAAGGGAGATGAGTTTTAAATCCAAGTGTTTTTGCAGTGGAAGTTTTCTTAAAGACCATATTATCAGGTTTTTGTTTGTGTTTTAACAGTGATAGATGGTCTTTTTAGATGGTTAGATGTTTTTAAAGACAGTTTTACGCTCCATGACCAGTTTCTGTCTGCCCTGTTATTTCAGACAATTGAAAAAAAAAAAATCTGATATAGATTCAAATATCAAGGATAATTTCAAAGTACATAAAAGGGTTACAAAACAGCTAAATGAGGCCAATACTGTATAATAATAAAAGAAAAATAGGAGCATAATTTCCCAGAATATATTTGTGTAGTGAACGTAATGTAAGTGAAGATAAGTAATTAACGGAACTTTGGATTAATTAACAAACAGGATACACGGAACCAAATACTTCTATCTTCCTCATCTAACTCCCGCAACTCACTTTCTCCACCTCATTACCATGTGTATACATGTACAGACCACAATTGTCACAGTTCCCACTCCCACCACCAGGGGACGCCAAGTACCTTACCCCAGATCTAGAGACTATTTAAAGGAGACTGACCAGAGTACTCCTACTCAAGTCATTGTTTGCCTGTCCATTGTCCTGTTCCCATCCTGGATAATAAAGCTCTGTTATCTATCACCCTCTGCCTCCCGAGTTTGTCTCCGCCCTCGGATCCTCTACATGTGACAACAACATATTCACCCTTTATGTAAGAATACATCTTGCAATATGTAGTGAAGTTCAACAATGGTAGGCTTACTAAGTCAAATGTGTATTCAAAGAATACACGTTATACATGTATAGGCTATATGTTAGCTTCTGCAACAACATACCTTTGTTCCTTGTTGTAGGTTCATCTTGTGGCTCATTACAGCAAGAGCCAGGTGATGAGAATATACTTTGTTCCCTTTCGAGTGCATGAGATGCTACACACAATATACTTTGACACTTTTCCTATACGAAAGCTTCCCCAATCCAGCTTAATTTCCCAAGGTCCCTCAGTGGACAAGTCGAACCACTTGTTATGAAACCTGTTCATTTGAATCTGTTATTGAACATTTTGCTAATTTCACAAAGTCTTGGCTAAATTTAAAATGAACCTGCCACCCTCACTCTCTTTCCTGCCAGACATACAATAATATATTTGTAGCACAAGCATTGGATTCATCTGGCAACTTAAAGCAGATATGATTTTCCTTTTCACAACCATATTAGATGATGGCTGAGTGGTTAGCACATCTGCCTTGCAGTGAGAAGGTTCTAAAGGTGACTTGAGAGCTCAGGGCCTTTAAGCAAAGCTTCTAACTGCAATTGCTTCGAGGACACGGTCTGACCCCAAGACCTGCTCTTAACTCTATATGTAGAGCAATACAGGATATGTGAAGATTACCCAATTTCCCCACAGAGATGAATGACATATGACTACTAAAAATACAATATTATTGATGTCAATCAGAGTGTGTACTATAGGTTGACATTCAAACGACACAAAACAGATGACTAGAACCTCTATATCAGTGGTTCTCAAACGACTGAAAACTACTGACATCAAAAGGTGTTCCTTAACGTTAATATTTTACTTTTATGCTGAATTAACATCGAATTTTTAACTTGAAGTGCAGTTAAAGTTACATGCTGTGGAATGGGATTATATGTGAGGCTATGTTAAAAACAACAGTTACTGTGCATATTATATTTTACAGTGCATTTCCTAGATTAATACAAACACCAAGCAAACAAAATCTGTAAAGACCATTTTTACAGGGCCAGGAAAAAGGTCTTAAAGAAGTCAAAGTCGTGATAACTCAACATCTACAGTACAGTCTTGATATTTTCACAGAGATGTGTCTGAAGCACTTTTTGAAGGACTAGGCTTCCTGCTGCTGTTCTTTGTCTTGTCCCTCCCCCTCAGCTTCATTCACCACCTTTCCCTCTTCTTTCTGTGCAGCCTGCTTCCTCAGACGTTCAGCTTCGGTCACTGTCATGGGATGGAGGGGGAAGAATCCTGCCAGGCCTGTAGGAATATCAGGCCATCACTGTTCATCTACCAGACGTCACATATTCAACAACTAGGGATCGTGTTGAGATTCTGTTTGCAGACTGTTAACGCAACATGCACAAAACACACAACCAAGAGGAACACCTGCATCTGTTGTGTAATCAGACCTGTTTACTCTTCCTTTTATCAGTACCGTTTTAACTAATTTGAATTCAGTTACATTACTGTATCGAGTCAATGATAACATAGTACTTCAGAGTCATTCATACCAACTATGAAGTTGCATTAGGCGATATCGTGTAGCAGCACCTACCTAAGAGTTTGGCTACAGGTTTCGTTGTGTGAGCCCCGCAACCAATCCAGTGTTTGATCCTTTCATAGTTGAAGCTGACAAGTTTTTCATTGTAGATATTTGGAAGGGGGTCATACGTTCCCAGCTGCTCGATGTATTTGCTGTCGCGGGCCCGTTTGTTGAACGCTGCCACAATCCGGTAAAAGGGTCGATTTGTGCATCCCCCCAGTGCCAACCTAATGACAACAAACCCCCCGTGGTACCGTCTCAAAAGTGTAGATGCTGAATGAAGGAAGACAAAGAGAATGGCCTTGGTAAATAACCAAACTTAGTGTCTTAATTCTTATTTTGTCTTCTCCTCTCATTTCCATTGGGTTTGATTGAGGGGGTACTTGATCCTTACAGAAATTACCACAGTTGTACATAAGGCAAAAAGCTTAGTAACTACTACTGTAGGAGATGAGTGTAAGAAGCCAAACTTTCCTTCAAATGTCTCCTTCGGTGGGAGGTGATGAAGGATACACAAATGTATCCTTTGTGGCTTCTTCAAAGAAGAGAATTTCACCTGTGCGTGACGCTCTCAATCACACGTGACCACACCGTTTCCATATAAGGAACGTGCACTTTTCTGTAGGGCGTACTAATTCATCTAATTTATTTCTCTTTTCATAGTTTCCTCTCCTGCTTGAATTTGTAACTAGTGGACAAGGAGACGATGGAAGGAAACGAGTGGAGGAGACGAAAAAGACAATTAAAACGCAGTCAAAGTGCTACAAGTGGACAGGCGGTTACATTTCCTCGACTTAACCCAAACGATCCCAGATCGTGGATATCTAGCCGCCCTACCCCTTAGGTAAGACGCTACACTAAAACTTCGGTTGTGTAAATGGCTTCGGAAGAAAAAGTTCACCGACTAAAGATGCCCCTAACCTGTATAATTATTTTTCAAAAGAAATACAAATACAAAAGTTAACTTTAAACAATTACATACAAAATATTAACTGTTGAATGAGTCAAGTTTGACATGGGCTGATAAAATATCGAATTTAAACTTTGATACGTACTAATACTTAGACAAATTTAAAGCCCCAAACCATTCATTGTGCATGAAGCTATACACAAGTACGATCTACTTATCTAGGGTGACCATACGTCCTTTTATTCCTGGACATATCCTCCTTTTGGGACCTAAAAATGCATCTGGCCGGGATTTCTAAATCGCCAAAAATGTCCAGGATTCAGCTTTTGCTTTCTACAGCCATTATTGTGTTGGTGTCCGTCTGTCCCATGCCACCAACCTGCCTCCAGTGTCCTCTTTTTTTGAAAGCCAAAATGTGGCCACCCTAATTTATCAGATTAGCATACGGTTTGCTAATAATTTGAGAACTTACAGAGCTGCACCATGGTGGATTAATGTTGCAGAAAAAAAACCTGAAGAAACAGTTGCAAAGAACCTGAAAACAAAGTAAGGAAATTAAGGTAAGTAAGGTTTGTCATCATACCACTTCACTGCACATCATAGCTTAACAACTAAATATCAATCAGAAATACATTAAAAATAACTTGTAATCGATTACACTCTGCATACCTCCAATGTAAATCCCCAAAAAAAAAAAAAAAATGCCAGATTGTAAGTTTCTTCAAATTTCAATTGTATTGCAGACCCTGAGAAGTTCTAAAAGCATGACATTGCCGTGCAGGCGGCCATGTTTTTTCCCTTCACCCTCTTTTTTTTTTTTTTTTTTTTTTATATCTATGGTAGAAATGCCCATACCGCCCTCTAACGTGCGGGAATATGAAATCGAATCGTTCGCGTTTAATAAATGTTTGTCTGGTACACCGTACTCGTATGCATAACTAGAAGTAAAGAAAGCTCGGGAAACCACAGTTATTATTTATGTTACCCAGCCAATTAATTCAAGAAAAAATAATTTAAATTGTCATTTTACTTCGCACTACTGATTGGTAAAAGTAGTAAGAAATCGCAACGATAGGATGACATTTCCGGTATTACTACGTCTATTTCCGCCAGGTGGAGATCGCGACCTGTTATTTTCATGTTGCGCAACGTTTCGTCTTTGAGGCTAATGAAGGATTTTTTATTTGCTTTTGTTCCGAAAAACAGCAAAAACCCAAGCAAGAGGGTTCAGAAAAGATGCACAATGTCACAAAATGCATTGTATACTACAAATTTCTTACAGGAAATTTTAACTTTTTTTTTAATCTATGAGAGATTTTTTTAATTGTACCTTAATTACGGTTTCAGGAGGGCATGGAGTCACTCTCAAGCAGCACACATAATTTAAAAACACTACTTTAGGAAGCCTGGGAAAACCCACATCACACAGAGTTGTGCAAACACACAGAGCAGGGTGGGATTCAAACCCCTAACCCTGGCAGTATGGCACAATAGTGTTATCCACTAAGCCATGTGATAACTCATATAACAGTGTAAAGCTATCTGGGCTTTCTGCTATGTCTCAAAATATTCTTTTTTTTCTTTCAGAATACATCTGAATGATCCCCTGTTGACAGAATCTGACTTTTTATGATATATTCCTAAAGTCAATGTATGTTTAAAAATATCGTGCTTGTGACAACAGTCATATTGTTCTGATGTCTTGCAGAACGTGAATATGAGACAAGAGCCATTATTGTACAGAGTGACTTGAGAGCTCAGGTTTACCATCTTCTATGGGATAATGAACTTGCTCTAATATAAATCCACCCTTCCACACAGGAAGGTATCTTTTCTACAATCTACCCTTCAACAGAAGTTGCAGGAGCGAATTTGATGTAAGCGTGGAGGGGTCATCAAAGGGCAGTGTGTTTGACGACCGTGCAAGTGAAGCTTTCTGTTTGTTGTATGGTCAGACACAACCAGCAGCAGAACTAATGAAAGTACTCCACAACCAGGGTCCTCCCGAGGCACTTCGTATGTGCAAGGGTTCAGTCACAATTTAAATACCTGCTTTCTCTCTGTGAAATCAATGGTATTTCTCCACCTGGACCTTGGCAACCTCATCAGTGTTAAATGCTGGTTTTGTCATGTTTCTCCACTTTGGGCCAGTTACATTTCTTACACTTTATTTATTTGGCAGACATGTTTGTCAATAACAATATGCACCCAAGGCAGATTTGACACAAGCATAAAGCATTTTAAGCAGCTACCAATGAGAGACCGGTAACCAAGTGCAGGTTATTACTGGATTAAGAGCTATACAACATGTGCCCTACCAGAAAGTAATTATAACAAAAAATTAAGTCCTAGTAGAGCAGCATAAAAGCATTAAAGACGAGTGGCTGAAATAAGAACTTGAAGAAGGAGTCCATAGTAGGAGAGGTAAGTCATTGGATGAGTTAGTACTGCTGAAGCAGTTGGACCATACTTATGGGAACAAGATGTGTTTGAATGCGATTTTTTTTTTTCCAAAAAAATGTTGGTTTTTTAATGCCCTACCACCATGTGTTGGTTTCTATAGATGATGAAGGGGGTTGAAAGGCCTCGTTATGCCCCACCAGAATGTGTTGGTTTCTACAGATGATGAAGGGGGTCCAAAGGCCTCGTTATGCCCTACCACCACGACTGGAAACCTCTTCCATATTTTCAGGATTCCTCTGGCACATTTTCACAAGGATCACGTGGGGTTTGGGTGTCATTTGTGAACACATCTCTTTAAAAGCAGAGGTAAATGAGAAAGCCATAGGTTATCTCGCTTTTAAAATATATTTCTTAACTGGATGAAAAATAAAAAAGACACACACACAACTCTCATTCAGGTTTTGTTTTTGGAATTCTTACTGAAACTGTCATCTATGGAGAAACTATGAATTTGATGCAAAATGTTGAGGAGCTACCAGCTGATTTTAATCCAATACAAGTTAAAATACAAAAAATGATCAGCACTGGAATAAAATCATCACACTCAATAAAAATGTACACTTTTAATACACTCAGTTAACTGATTTCTTAAAACCCAAAACTGAATTAATCAGAAGATATGGTTGGCTCTGGCAGTTTTGCCTTTGTCTAAAAGCAGAAACTTTACGATGTAAGAGGCCTCTTTTCTTTGGCAGTTCAGAACCTCACTTTCGCACACAAACGTTGTGGCAAGAAACACTGTCCTCTAAAAAAACATTGTGACTGCCTAGAGCTACCATCAGTGGAAAGTCGGGCAGAGAATTTTCGTTTTGTGTGCATTTTATGTGGTGAATCTCTGCCACACAGTTCAGAGAGTGCACCAGAGGTGGGCCGTTGAGCCACCCCAGCCGTGACAGCACAGGTTAGCGGAGACCTGATAAGGTACCGTCAGCATACCGCTCTCCCCACAGACCCCTCAGTGGTCTGTTTACGAAATGAAATTGCTACAAAGAACGTGTTCTGCATCTCTTCGTCAACTGTATGACAACCACTTGGGGATAAATGAGAAACAGTTATGAAGGTTTCTTGTTAAATCCAGCACCGAAGAACTCAACAAATGTTTCATCTCTCACTAACAATACATTTATGCCAATAAACAGGCCAAAATGATCTTGTCTTTGTCTGAGTTTTCAATTTGCATGCCCTGATGTTTGTTTCAGAAGCAGGTGCCGAGGCAAATATTTAAAGCCCCTGGATGTTAGTCCATATAGTGTATATATCACAATTCATGCATAAAAAATAACATGAAAATTCACTAGACTTTGAAAAAGTCTGTGGCTCATAAGAAGCAAAGAATTACTGGTTGGGACCATATTACTTCTGGGTGCAATTAAACTGTGGCTGTGAAGGAAAAGCCCATGGTAACAAACCCTGGGCCCCAGGGATGTGAGTGATGAGGGCCCCTCAGTGTGAACAAACTGTGTTTTGCGAGGGGTGCATCTGTAGACAGAAGGGCAAAGTTAAAAAGCCTAATTTCACGCATTGTCAAAATGCACTGAGTTACATCTGACCATCTTTGTGGTGAATGTATGTTTTGTATCTCAGATTATTCTGGAAAATGGACCGGACAGGGTGGCTGGACAAATGCATCATAATGCAGCCTCTCCTATCCATGACATCTGTCCCTAACAGGCTGCTTGCTAAAGGAGTAGCTTATCTGCTCCTCAAACTCATATTTGAGTTACTCTTTATTTATTTTGAAAAGAAAACATTCTATTGAATTTTTAAGGTGGGCTAATTTTGCAGTGGGGACAATTTCACAATATATTTAATCCACTTGTTGGATTGTTTTAAAAACTGCTTATAGAAGTCTAGCTTATAGAATTGCCAGGGGACAAATTACTATGTACCATAACAGAGAGTACGTTTACCATCATGAAATACCATACATGACTTCAACTTGAAATGTTGTACAAGATATACAATATATTGTGTACTTTTTTAATAAATTGTTTTCCAATTAAAGGCTACTGAAGTTTAAAGTGATGAGAGTATATGTAATAATAATAATCAATTTTAACTATTCTCCATCTGCTATTGTGTCTGTCCCAAATTTTCTGATGTAGATTTTCATTGGATTCTTTTAACTGAAGTGAATAAAATGTCACTGTTCCAAATTTATGCAACTGTAAATATGTCACTTTTGTGGGGGTGAGGGCAACAGTCATCTTCCAGCGATATGAGACCTCTGTTGTACTTTCAAAATAGTATAGCTACCTGTCAATTCTCATCCCCCACCAGCAAAATAGATCATGTTATTTGGTCCAACATTTATTAAGACTCTGTGCAACATCCAAAACTCAACATTAAAGCAGGTGTGGCATCCTCACCTTCTTACTAGTCTTTACTTTCATGTCCTTCTTGTAGACGAACAGTCTGAAGTATGATTTGGACAGAGTCTTTAAAAATACCAACAGGTCCAATCCTGACTGATGACTCCAAGCCACCGACACTGGGACACCAGCAGAAGGCTAAGCCACAGAACTGCCCACACAGATCAATTTAGTGAAACTAATTTGGATGCCATCTCAAATGTAAATCATGTTCCTTTATCTCCATTCAACTGATTTCTTTCATTTGTTTTTTTTTTTTTTTTTTTTTTTTTTTGGGGGGGGGGGGGGGGTGTGTTGGAAGGTGAGCTTCACATACTAAAAATCAAAAAAAAAAAACCAACCCCCACAAAACCAAAAAAAACCAAAAAACCCTCCGGCT
>JAACJT020023213.1:0-24716 GCA_009936485.2 Gymnarchus niloticus | reverse complement strand
GAAGACCTCTGAGCCGGTATGCTGATGAGAGGGAAAAGGGTCAGCACAGGGTGAAGCTTTTAAAAATCCATCATTAAGCACACTCCTGTAATCATTTATCAGACGGGTTCTTTTGTTCATGCCATTGGGGAATACCTGGTCCATGCTGTAATAAGTGCAAATGGAATGTGCTCTAGGAACAAGTCTACTTCATACACAAAGTCATACCCATGCCCCCATCACGGGGGGGATTTCACAGGGACTCCAACATCATTTCAAAGACCTCCCGCAGCACAAAGTTCTAGCACAGTTTTTACCTCCTGATGAAGCATTATGCAAGAAATGCCCACAGAAATAACTTGACACAAGACATTTTACAAATAATTTATTCTTTGAGCAATTCTCATTTCTACAACCGGCAATTTACACTATATGCCATCTAATGAAGTTGCTGGCTAGGAATGTATGCATTAAAAAGAAGTGTAAAACATTTAATTATAAGGATGAGAAAACTGTGCTAATGTGTCAAACATGAAAAACTGAACAGAAATCATTAGGACTTAAAACGTCATTAAAATATTCTGAGAGGGACAACTTCAAATCAACAAAGGCAGACTCCAGCACCCACCACTTCCATGCAAAGTGGAGACATTGAAGACATCGTAGTGAGTTAGCTGATGGGAAACTGCAGTCTCTCCGAACACAGTGTGTTTGGCGGGGGGTTATAAGTGGGGCTAGGGCTTGACTACGTGGCCTGAGATCTGGGGATATGAGGTGCTGAAAAGAGGAAGTCTACCACAGAACTCTCCGGCAAACTGGAAGGTGGAGAATGGCTTGGGGCATTTGAGGATCAGGAGAGAAAACACCTATTAGGTTAGCATATCCCACAGACAGCAGCAGCAGAGGGCTGTCCAGCAGGCGGTCAGACAGGTGTCTGCCGTGTCGTCTCGTCGTCTTTCTTCCACCACATACACTAAAACAAAGACCAAGAGAGAAATGAATGTCAGTAGTGATTTAAACTTGCTCAGAACCACTCCAAATTTAACTTGCCGGGTAACTGAAGGATTAATTCCCAGAATAAGATTGCAGGGGGTGGAGTGAACCCCCACCCTCAAGGGCATAGTCTCAGGCTTGAGAGAAAAATCAGGAAGGTGCTTGGTTCTTCCCTTGTGCTGAGTCACCAAACAAACAATAGCTTCCTCACAAGTCATGGAGATAACGGGTCATGTGGTTCTGCTGCCAGGTAACCATGAACCCTCAGACCAAAAACAAAAGCTCTAAGTACCCAGGAGGTGGGGTGCTGGATGTCATTCTGTTGCCATGGTTGCCCGGTCACAGCGTGAGGAAGGCTTGGCGAACATTCAAATGAACACTCAAAAAGCACTTCACCTGTGAAAAGGGCAGCCGGTACACCGTGCCTCTGTCAACACTAACAGCACCTGTAGGAACAGAGTCGGTGTGGACTAGGGTCTAGATGCAGCAGGAATGCTGCCCGACCAATACCACCTCCCACATACTGATTTTACAGTTCAGGGGCAGGGCTGAACTGAGCTAATCAGCCAGGAGTGTCATTAAACTGTGCAGGGTGTATGCCCGTAGCTAGCAGGAGGTTCAAAGCGACACCGCCGTTCACTAAATTAGGTGATATGGTTTCTGCAGAAGAGGCCCGGTATCACATTACATGCATTAACCAAAGTCACAGCGCAAAAGGCTCACAGAGTGAAAGGTACTGTGGTGAGCAGAACAGCCGTCACATGAAACAGTAAAGGGACACCAACATTAAAGACACTGTTCAGCCCAGAGATAATGGGCATGCAAGGAGAAATTTCAACACAGGAAAATACAAACATCCGTGCAGCAATTTGCTAAAACTGCTGACCTAAGATTGCGATTTCTGTGACAGTATTACGTCAGATTCAACAGGCATTTGCATGTGCAGCCTGAATCTCTCACAATGGCCAGGCCCATGAGAAACTCCATCGTTGCCCCATTACATGGTCAAGCGCCTAATGAAAGTTTGCGCTCACATTACAGCCATGACATACTGAGTCAGAGCTATTCCTCAGATCTTTCTAGAGAAGAAATCTAAAACCTGATCTATAGCCTGAATTCCCACATTCACAGGTTGTATGATGCACAATTCAAGGTGTTGCTTATTCTACTATATTAAAAATCCTACCCAGAATGATCAAGTAATTACAAAACTTAAGCCATTGCACCTAATCAAAGACAAGGAGATACTGAGGTTCTCATTAAGTATTTTGATGGCTTGTGTACACACACACACACACACACACACACACACACACACACACTATTTCCAGCTATGAATGCTGACGCTACATTCAGCAAACTGAGAAGAGGTTGCCAAAGATGGTCACAGCCATAAACGTATCTTGTCTAGGTACCCGCATCAAAACTGTCTGGCATTACATTCAGCTTCAACGATCCCTCAAAGACAAACATCCTTTTTTTTTTTTTTTTTTTTTTAATGTTTAGATGTCACTGAGTTCACATACTGATTTATGTGATCAAGAGAAATGGAGTTACATATTCTTTCAAACACTACAAAACCATAACGGTAAAAATGCACAACTACAACTTCTACAAAATTTGCAAAAAAGTATCTGGGGAAAAGCATCTTGTCAGAATCAATAGTGGATTAATAAGCATTCCCTTCAGATGGATAGTAGGAAATACGACCTCTGGCTTCTTACCAACAGTGAGTGTATCAGGCTTTGTTTGTATCCAATACATCAGTTTATACCACTGCTCCAAACCATCAACTGAGCATACAAGCAAATGGCCAAATTTAATTCATTTCAAACTCACCATTCCACCCTTCACCACACTAGGATCAAATATTTGAGATGGAACCGAAACATTAAACACATCAGGTTTAATTGGAGAAGCTGCGTTAGCGAAGTGCTACACAGGCCAACAGAACTTTTAAAAACAGCTAATACGATCATTTTGTGATTTTTTAATGTCTGTCAAATGGTAAAAAGTAAAAATGTATACGACAAAATGAATCTTTCTGGTTCTCAAATGAAAAAAGTAGGACAGTCTACACCCAATAGATTCAGAGACACCACAGTCAAGTCCTTCAGAATGTACTAGGTCTTAATCCTATGCCATACCTGCCAGTGTTTGCTTGCACTATTATTGGCTGTTAACCGTGGCACGTTTGCTTGTGCTGTCAAATGATGAGCAAGCAAGCACAGCAGGACACGGCAGAGGTCTCCCCAGAACAGGAGAGCACAAAAGATACCGAATGCATAAGGCAAAAGCGGCCCAATTCCAGAGTGATGGCTCGTGTGGAACTCTGAAAGAAGCCACAAGCTGATCTCTTCTAGAGAACGCTCGACCACAAGACACCAAGGGGGCAACTGCCACAACATACTTCCCCATAACATATCCCAGTAAGGGCATGACAATTAAATGTTTTCAGTGGAAAATGTTTATACAGTTGTCACATACAGCTCCAGCATACTACACCATATTTCTGTTGACAAGGTTATAAAACTTACTGCAAGGATAAAGTAAGGACTTTGAACAGTGGTTCTAAGTAAATGATAAATGGTTCAGGAGTAATATTAAAAAAGGCTTTAGTTCCATCAGATAAAGGTCACTAAAGAGCTTCTAAAAGGAAACTTGTTTATATGACTGTCTGGTCTACCATAGTGCATCTCAAAGACGTAATCCAAGAAAATCGTTTTCACTGACATCACAGAAATGCACCACTGTACAGTTACAGCAATAATCAGTACATGGTGATAATGCAGGTACTGTATAAATGCTCATTCATCCCAAAAACCTCACCTGTGTTCTTTGGGGGCTCGCAATACATTGGTCCAGGCGGAGGTGCGTTCTGCCACCCATAGGGTCCCTGAGGGGGAACAGGGTATCCCTGGTAGGCTGGCTGTCCCGGGGTGGGGTAGGGCCCTCCAGGGCCTGGGGGATAGGTGGGATAGCTAGGGTTCTGCATGGGGTAGCCAGGGTTGGGTTGCTCCACGTTCACGGGATACCCAGGAGCGCTGGGGCCCGGGTATGGAGGGGGCTGCTCGTAATTCATCTAGGCACGGCAGTGGCACCTGTTGGAGAAATAAAGTGAGAATGAACTCCTACAGCTCAGGCAGACCTTACTCTCAATCAGCGGCATGCAAATCTCATGGCTACATGCAACAGGAGCAGACCTCAGCAACAGGACGGACACTGGCGAATGTTGAAAGTCAACAGACCAGCTTCCAGTCCACCGTGTCTCTCTCACACACACACACACACACACACACACACACACACACACACACACACACACACACACCTTTATTGGTGACCTTGAGTCTCATACAGTCTATCACAGGTGTTCCAACAAACCAGTGATGATGGAAAACGCAAGGTAACAAACAAGGTGGGGCTCCTGCAGTCTCCTTACCATAGACCTAAACACAAGGGTATGACCGGATTGTGCCGTCATTTCAGGCACACAAGCAGGTCTGTCAACTAGCATGATAAGATAAGCACATTTTCTGTGTGGAGAGCCTGACAGACATGTTACCAGAGAATGTTGCCTGGAAGTCACACCTCAAATCCTGTGAAAGCCACAGCAGCACAGTAAACCAAGGTCTAATCACACAGGGAACAAAGGGCCACCCTTTAATATTAGAGGGGGAACATGCTATCACAAAGGCAGCTGCTATTCAAAGCAGTTCTATCACCACGTTTGCTGAATATGCTGCAGTACTTCCTTCTGGCCTAGTCATAAATCAAGCCAATACATTAAGTGGATGGTGTTCAGAGGCAGCCACACCAGATCAAACTGCATTATCAAGCAATGAATGACCATCAAATTTTAAAATGAGTGCCTGTTCCATTTTTCAACTAGACAGCCCCCCCCAACCACCATGCGCCACACAATCTCAAGTCCAGTTAAAATCATGATTATCTAAATGAACATAGCACATATGCACAATGTTTTACATTTCATCCTTTACTCGTCATGAATATACACAACAGTTCTGCTTTGATAGCAGTAATTCAGTTTGAACAGTAATTATGGATGACAACGGGTCTACTTTAGGCACACAAGCTTGGAAAAATACATTAATACAGGAGGAGTTCCTGTGAAGGTTTCATGAAGATGCTTCACTGTGGATACTGTAAACCAGAGGTGGGAGTAAGTCTCAAGTCTTGAAGACTACATCACAAGTTAATGTTTAGAATCAATTCAAGTGATTGCTTATAGGTCAAGCAAGTTACAAATCAAGTCATCCAAAATCCGCTCAGGAAGTAGTATCCCCATTTAAAGGGCAATAACTCTAAGACAGTGGGCATCACCTTAGTGTATGAAATTGGAACAGTTTGTACTAAACTATTAGGGGCTTCAAAGAATCAGTTATTTTAAAACATCCCTGAAAATATCCAGAACTTCTAAAATGTGTTTCAGATGGATTCCACACAGCTCTTTAGTCACTTAATGCATTTGCAAAAAAAAAAAAAAATGAAATGACACAATTGAGCACTTTGTCAATTGTGAGCCCAGTACTGCTCGTCTCTCAGTAAGAGGGATGTTCCTGAGGCCAATATATTGAAATATCAAGCTTATTTGTAACGCTGTAGCTCGACAAGCTGTGGAAGTATAGTCTAAACTGGGTTTTTAAAAAAAAAAAAAAAGTCACTGACTCAGAATCAGCTTCGTTAAAACAAGAACACTGCTAGTGTAATCGGGGGGAGGGGGGGGTGTGTACTAATTCTGGTCAGTAATATTTTGAGAAATGCAACGGGATCTCGTTTAGGCAACAGGGGAAAGGAAAAAATTACGAAAGCCATGCATATTAAATGTTCCAACTTTTAATGTAATTACAAGTGTCCTGAAAAGGTGAACTTAATGCACTAACAGAGATGAGAAAAATTGTTTGAAATGCTTTAAATGGATATGCTTTCAGTAACCTATATATTGTATCTTTTCAAGTTTTATGAAAGGCCTTTGCTCTGCTGACACAGTATGCTTGCATTGTTAAGTGTGATGTACATATCCCACAACTGCTGCTATGTCCCTCCAAGTTAATTTGCAGTGGTCAACCCTAGGTGCAGTTAACATAATGCCCAAAACTGGTCTATTAGCCGACAAGAAGCAAGCTAGCATAACATAACAAGCAGAAGACAAAAAGCATTACCTTCAGACGTTGTAGTGTCACATTTCTGAGCCACAGATCTGGCATAACTCTATTCTTTTCTGGTACTTTGATGAACATTATAATCTGCAAATCCAAATGAAATCACCTCCCCCAAACCAGCGACTGCATGGAGCAGACTGTCACCCAATCACTACTCGGCAAATAGGCAAAAGGAGATAGCTTCTTCAATTGCAATATTTAAAAAAAAAAAAAATTTGAGTCATCTGTCTGAAATCTACATCGTTTTACAGAGCACAATTTTCAACTATACATGACAAAACGCATTGATAAAGTATTTTAACTTGGGAGTGGAGCGAAAACAGTTGGTAACCCCAGCACTAGGTCAATGAGTTTGTGGTTTGTCTCCTCAGATGTCTGTTTTAAAAGAGATGGACCTCAAGAGACACCTCAATATGGCAAGAACGCATCCACATCCAGTACCCTAGTCTATCCTCCCAGCTTAGCTTTCCCGAGGTTACAAGTTTAGAACACCCACCACATAGTTTCTCCCAAAAGGGTTCTGTTATGGAGAATAATGTGGGCAGCCATCAAGGGATCTGCTGCTCAAGACAGAACCTTATTGTGAGCTTTCTGTAGAGCCTCAGTTCTCCCTGCTTTCACAGCAAAGAGATGCCCAGAAGTGTGAAATGCTGAACAAGGCTAAACCCGCAATAAACTTCTTGCACAACTGGCAACTTCCAAAACAAATATGGTATGACATCAATTTCCAAGACTTTTATAGTTAGTCCTGTCCAAGTAAGAAGTGAGAGAAATGCCTAGACAGTGTTTGTATGGCTGTGCTGCAGCATTGATTAAATACTCCTCTCCCACCATAGCAAACTAGACAGCCACAGCTATGGTTCTAAAAAGAATACATGATGTTAAAAAAGGTAAACGGTCAATAGCTCATACAGTTATAAAGCACAAACTTGACAGGGGAACAGGCATTTGGTTAGCTCTTGGCTATTATACCAAGCCTGTATTGACTTTTAACGAACACACATTCCCCAACACCTTAACAAGTACAAGCCTCCATCAGAATGGACATCGAAATTTGAGTTGTAGCACAGCTACTACAAACCACACTAGCCCATCAAGTGCTTAACAGTCACTTCCGCCTAACATGCCTCAGTTTAAGTAACACGTCACATTTGTCTTGAAGTGACCTACATTCTATTGGTTTTTAAGTGTTACCACGTCAACAACAGCTGTGCTGTCATTTTCCCAGGGAGACATCGAGAAGCCTGGCTTGTTCCAGTCTTTCAAATTTTGTAACCTATCAAAACAGCAAGCCATTTTTACCACAAGCACCAATGACAAAATTATGCAACCCATTGACACACTGTTTCCATGGCACAACACGTTCAGGGGGCTTCTGCAGCCCTCTGAACTGCAGGCCGGAATGGTCACGCACATCCTAAATAACAGGCTGCCTCACCTGTTGAGCAAATGTACTCCTGAATTTGGCAGTTCACCTGGCATGTTGTCAACATTATTCCATGGCTCAGAATCACAGCCTGAGAAAAATTCAAGAATAATGGTACCATAGGGGATCCTGGATGTTAGATCCCCCCCCCATGCTTACATAGCATATCTGGCAACAAGTATTCATGCTTGCGTCTATAGCAGTTAGGGTTTTCACGACAACAGGTTGCTAGCCCGACGCTCACACAAAACCTGGATCCCACAACACATTTGGAGGGTAAAAAAAAGTTTCAGATGGTTAAGGCTTCAAAAACACCATAACAGTTGTTTTCAAACCATTGTACTTCCTGGTTAATTAGTAGCTTGAAGCAGTATGTGTAGCACAAAGGTCACTTATTTCATAATGACACGACATGATGACTGAAGTAGTCACTTATCCCAAATCAGCTCCACAGGCAGAAATTAACCACAGGCTCCAATCTTGGATAACAAGGTAGAAAAGCTTGTTCACAAATATGGGCGACGGCGTAACGCAAACTCTGACGGACCCCATTAGCTAACAAAAACAAATCAACGCATAAGCAAAACAAACCCTGCTGTGAAATAGTCTGATTCTACCTGACTGCGGGGAGAGCCCTAGAATGCCCCCCCCCCTTATGTGACCTTCTAAATGAGTTCTAAAGGTAAGGTTTTAGTACCAGCTTAGATGGAACTGCACAGCATTATGACCATCCCCATCATCTGGAATGCTTATGAATTTTCCCCCACTATCATTCACTGGTACACACGAATCCTCAAGATTTAATGTTCCGAAATGAACCATTCAGCACTTTGAACTTGTGCGTGGCAAAGCTTTTTGTGCTGTTCACTAAACAGAAGACATTCAGAAGATACACCTGCAGTGTGTTCTTTAGAAGGTGCATTACAGTAAGCACACATACCCCAATGAAGTTTGGAAGAGCCCCCCACCAGTATGCAGTCTGAACTTGATTAATAATCCCTGAGATAATTAGGGTTTACAGCCACACTTAAAATGAGTCAGGAACTACTATATTACCCCCACCCACACCATAAGGAGGAAGGGAGTGGAAAGATCAATTTTGCCAAAGCAGAAACTGCACATTGAAGGAAATTGAATTTTTAGGAGTCTACAAAACCTTCCACTATGTCAGTAACAGCTCAAATTTTTAAGTGTTGAAGTGTAACTGAATGGCCTTGTTTAATGCTTGCACAAGACAGAAAACAGATCAGTATGTCCACCATAAACCTGAAACTGATCAACATTTCATAGAGCTCTTAAATTGGTACACCAAATGCAACTTCCCAACCATGTGCTATGTATAGTGAAAATGATTAAGTTCGCCAAATTTTCTGATTTGGCTACAATTTGCCTTGGGAAGACCTGATGAAGAAACGCCCATGTTACTCATCCTGGTGTATAAAGTGACCTTTTCGGGACCTATCAACCCCAGTGTCTTATTAGTGCACCCATCTCCTCACCACTTATTCCGCTTGCAGCCTATCAGAAATAACAATAGGGCACGAAGGTGGGGTACACCCCACCCCAGAATGCCAGTCCATCTCTCACACACACACGCAGTGGGAAACCCCTCAAGACAGAACATGTGAACTCCACACACACACACACACACACAAAACTCAAATCGCCAAACCTGGGGGTGCAAGGCAATTGGTACTTCCCACTGACCCACCATGCCAGAGCTGACATCAATATCAGTCATTATAATTTATGATGGGCAACTTCGTAATTGTGCTGGCATAGATGAGGATCATGGGAAAGACAGAAATAGGTTTCTCTGTGGCTGCAGTATGCGCAGGCTTCGTATTTATAACACGTCTTCTAAGGCGATGTAACTATAGAAGCGCAGGTGCAGTGCTTGGCCGCGGTACAGTAGTAGACCCGGCTCTGCGGTGATATTTTCCCCGTACCAGCTTTCCCCCATAAACACGCCCCTGCTGAATCTGAAACGCCGCTGTCGAAACTGATTGGCTTGACGGCCAGCAGAAGCTTACACCGCAGCTTGACGCTGTTAAGTCTTTAAAGGGGGGGGAGGAAAAAAAAAAAAAAAAAAAAAAAAGGTTTTACCACTGAATCAAAACTGGCAAGTTAACTCGCCCGTTTAATCAATACCCAGCGTTAACAGCAAGTCATTTATTAGCTCAATGTTGTCGAAACATTCTTTTCATGTTTGGACTGTCACTATTTTGGCCTTCAACGTTAGTGAAAACGGTTTGGTATACGTAACTTTAGCATGCCAGCCAACCAAGCCTGCGTTCGGGTGTTGTAAGATTTTCTCCCGGCTGGTTATGGGTATCTGCAGCTACAAAACTATCAAGCAGACCAAAGACCTTACAAAATATTTCTGGAGCAATATTTATTGTCGAGAACACGTCTCTCATATGTAGATATATTTATAGTCCAGATGAGACAGAACACTTCATGCTGCTGCAGAATTGGTAACGTTAAGATTCCACCACCAAGGTGTCGTAGACCGTGTTAAACTAACATTTGCATAGCATTACGGTTCCAAAAAATGTCAACACTTCGCGACGGTCTGTTATTCGTTTTCTGTCACGTGTCACTGCTTAGAAACACCTGCGGTTGTACGAAAACGCCGCGTTGGAAGCGTCTTCTGGCCATAGACCAATCAGTTTCGACAGGGGCGTGTCTCTGGAGGAAAGCTGGTGCGGAAAAAAAAACAACACGGCTCTGCGGGATTGGGGACAGATGCACCTTCAGCGGGCTCTTTCCACCCCCACCCCGGCCGAAGCACAACCCCCACCTAAGGCGTCACCGGGATGCTCTGACCATCACGAAACACGGGTTTCAAAAATGACTAGCCGATTATCAAAACGAAGGGAGATTAAACAGCTAACGACGGAAGACATCAGCAGCTCTCCCCCCGGACTTTTCTGTGAACTTACCCGTGAAGGATAAAACTGACCACAGAATAAGATTAGCCAAAATATAAACTGAGATGCTTTAAAAGGACATACATTTAACTGCGTACCTAAGTGCCAAAATTTTCTCGGTCAGGGTGCCCTCTGGGATCTCACGAAGTTACACTAACGTAAAAAATTGTTCACATTTCGGAACAGGATCGTATAAAACTCACCTCAGCTACAACAGCCTTAATTAAGTCTTAAGATAAAAGTGCCGCTCTTCTGTGTAAGCCGCTGCTGTGACTTTATAGAGAACAACTGTTAAGCTATCCACACGTATAATGAACGCTGATTGTGCGGCAGCACTGACGTCGTTCTTGAAGAGTCGGCGAGAAATTTTGTATTCAGACGAAGGGCAACGTAACGCGCTGATTGGCGCGGACTCCTCATCTGTGAGACGCTAAGCCAATGACGTTCATAAGTGTTGGATTTTGTAACGAAACGCTGCTGAGCGCCCTTTCATTGGTACTTGTGACACGAGAATCACCTGACTCCCCTCTCCCCCTTTCATCACGTTACATCATCGTCATCGTTGTAAGACCACATGTAACGTGAATTGAGCATTATTACTAAACTGAAAACGTCCTCCAATTTATGTAGGTTGTGCGTTAATTATTTGTGTGAACGTTTTTAGTTTTTTATATTGATTGCATGTGCAATTTAATAATTATGACACTGCTTATTTTTTTAATGTTTCGTCCTTGTTAAACAAATCACTCGCAAACGAGGGGTGTTTAAAACGTAGGACTCGAGTACCATATCATGAGAAAGTTGTCTTGTTTTCACGCGATATAATTAGTTGCAAGGCGTTGGTGTATAGTCAGACACTTCCGCTTTTTTCTGTTGTGTCATCCATCCATCTTCCATACCGTTTATCCAGTACAGGGTCATGAGAGGTGCTGGAGCCTATCCCAGGGCACAAGAGAGCGTCATTCTGAACGTGATTCCGTGTTTTTTTTTTAACTGCAGGGGATAACAGGCATAAACATGAGGATAACAAGTGAACTCTATAATCAAAACCATTTGTGACTAATCTGTATTGTGTCGCGGTGCTATGATCGATCAATTTGACTGAAAATAAGAATTTCAGTAGTGCATACGCACGTCTTGTGAAACAAGACGGGTTTGAGTGACATTAACGGAAGAACTCCATTAACAGGATGTAGTAGCAATCAGTATAATTTTTCAACAACCATGTTATGAATTGACTTTTAATACATTTTGAGCAACTTTTGGTAGCAAAGTGTATCCAAGTAAAAAGAAACATTTTGTTTTTGGCGCCCCCTGCTGAGTAGTTGTATTCATTTGGCTCCATTGTTAATTCTTTAAAAGCGAAACGATCATAATCGAAAGAGTGAATTACAGCTTTGCGCTGTAGTTCTGAAAAGGTTCACCTATACGTGACAGTTGCAATCAGCATCAATGTCAACAACAATTAATATTTTTATGGAAGACGTCCTGCCTGGTGCTAATTCCCAAGAAAGGATGACTGTTGACACTTGGCAACTGTCAACTGGTGGCTTTGATGTCCTACATTATTAAGGCCCTGGAAAGACTTCATCTCAGACCCCAGGCCAAGACAGGATTGGGCCCTCTACAGTTTGCCCATTAGGAACATATTGGAGCAGAAAATGCCATAATCTACATGCTACAGAAGCCTACTCCTACCAGGGCTAAGCTCATAGCACTGTGAGAATCATGTTCTGTGATTTTTCCAGTGCTTTCAACAGCACACAGCATGTTTGATGGACCTGAAACTCTATTTGATGCAGCGGACATGCACTGTTTTCTGCATTATGGACTACCTGACTGGCAGACCACAGTTCATGTGGTTTCAAGATGATGTCTTGTCATGGTTGTGAGTAGCACAGGGGCCCCTCAGTGAAGTCTTGGCCTGTTCATCCTGTACATCATGGATATACAGATACAACATTGAGACCTGTCATCTACAGAATCTCTCAAATTTCACAGTAATAGTGGGGCATATAGGAGATGGGCAGGAGAGGGAATACAGGAGCTTGGTGGAGGGCACTGTTGTGTAGTATAAGTAGAACAAGGTGCAACTCAACATTGGCAAAACCAAGGAGATGGTGGTGGACTTCAGGATGACCAAAAGCATCCTGACCCCAGTCACCGTTAATAAGAGGTAGTCAACACTTACATAATTCCCTGAATAAACTAAGGAGCAGATTCAGCAATATATACTCATTCAATTGCGCTCTTCCTCAGAGCATTAGCTGAAGACTTTTTAGTCAGCTGCCATCAGAGTTCACAGTGAGCCTTTCTCCTGACCTCATGCCCTGTCTGTTTGCACGCTCAGTTCTGTGCACACTGCACTTTTTGTTGTTATTTTTTTGTTGTTGCTTGTATCTGTTTTTATGTTGTCCACATGTGTCTATTTTGTATTTATTTGTTCCTGTAATTTACTGTGGGATCAATAAACGTTTGTGGTTGTGATTTAAAAGGAAAAACAAATTGCTAAGAATAAATTCTGGTACATAATTACTCTTCTAAAATTATCTCTGCTGAAATGTAGTTCATCATCAATGTTTTGTCATAACAGTATGAATAAAAGTTCATCTCCTGAGAACATGTCTTAAGGGGCAGCATAGGTTACAGGGTACCAGCCATTTAGAGTCAGCCTGTCTTTGGGTATAGGGCAAACTAGAGGAAACTCATGCAGCAAAGGGAGAACATGTAAACTCCACACATACAGTACAGAGGCTGGATTTAAATCTCAAACCCTAAAGGTGTGAGGCACCAGCATTGAATTTACCTGGCACAAGATGTCTTTATGCCGTTGTATGTGGCAGACACGAAGTGTAGCTACCGTATTTCAGACTCCCTTTCCTGGCCTCGTACCACCTATAGAGGGCGCAATTTCTTTATTAATACTGCCACTTTCAGTGCAGACCTGCTATTTTATGCATATTATTTTTCATATAACATATTACAAAACTCACGATGAGATTTCTGTATTTTTAACTGAAAAGATAGAAAAACAAGTTTCCGTTTATATACGTGAGTTTTGTTTTTTTTGTGAAGCGTATCAATCAGTGAAGATGGAAAACCTAAAGAAAGCTGTCTGCGATTTGGTGAGGAGCAACCTTGCATTGCTCTTTAATGTTGTTCCGTAGGATGATCATTGGAGCACAACCATTTAACGTAGCTAATGTTTTGGGTTTTAAAGAAATAGACTGTGAAGAAAATTATGTAGCTCGGTGGGAAAAGTGAACTAAACCTTATGATTTGTCACCGTGAATATACGTGGTGAGATACTTAGCAAGACAAATACATTATCTATCGGACAACGGTTGTATGTTGCAGAAGATCAAGGACATCTCATAGACAACCAGTATGGTATGTCATCTGATAGCGTCTCTCACTCACGATTTTTTCCAAACGTTTATGGGTACGCTATGCGATCTCACTCTTTATATATATTCATTTTAAGCTAAAGTTGTTTTTAAGTGCATATTTGAAACTTCTAATTTACAAAAAAAAAGAAAAGAAAAAAACAGCAACATTGCGAGTTTTGTTGGAACGTAAATCTCCGAGTTAAAACAGTTTGGCCACAGCTGCTACATGGTGCTTGATCCAGGTGGGTCATACAACAGGAGCTGAAGAGAGCAAAGGATTATTTACAGGCGCCAGACATGCCGAACCCGCAGCCCTCCGGATATTTATGGAAAGCGTTTTCATTGTATCTTTGCTACAGATGGATTTCCAGAACACAAATGCTGTCCATGCACTTTAGCAACCAGCTACACTTTCGTCGGACGCATCAGTTGGCTCTGTCGCTGGCTATTCCGTTTATATGCTTACTCAGGTAGAATTAATTACAAGACGAATCAAAATAAAAGTCATAACCCTATAGGCTCAGGGACCCCAAAACAGGAAGACCCAACTCCCACCCTACACAACATATTTTTTAATCCATATGATGTGTGGAGAGGGACTCAGGAGCTGTGAGGCAACTGTTAACCACTGAGTTGGGGGTTTGCCTCCACTCTGTGTGTGGAGTTTGCATATTATCTCTGTATCTTGTGGGTTTCCCTGGTGAACTCCAATTTTCTCCTGCAATCCAAAGATATGCAGTTTAGGCTAGGTGTCTCTAAATTGCCCATGTTGCATGATTTTGTATGTGCTCTGCAATGGGTTGGCACCCCTTCCAGGGTGTATCCCATCCTTCTATCCTATACCACCTGGGATAGGTTCCAGGCTCCTCTGTGACCCTGACCAGGATAAGCATTTAGAAGGTAGATGGATAGGTGAATGGTTGTACATGATGAATGGATTGTGAAAGTTGATAGGCTGTTGGACCTGTTTTTAGTTTTCTATTTACTTCTCTTTGGTTAAGTTCTGTAACTGAAACTATAGATAATGTAATCATGTCACTCAGAATTGTGTTCCTCCTTAAGTCTCCTGGGTGTTCGCTTTACTCTTACTCTTGGTCACCTGGTTGTTTGCTGTACTCTTACTCTCGGTCACCTGGTTGTTCGTTGTACCCTTACTCTCGGTCACCTGGTTGTTTGCTTTACTCTTACTCTCGGTCACCTGGTTGTTTGCTTTACTCTTACTCTCGGTCACCTGGTTGTTCGCTGTACTCTTACTCTCGGTCACCTGGTTGCTCGCTTTACTCTGATTCTCGGTCACCTGGTTGTTCGCTTTACTCTGATTCTCGGTCACCTGGTTGTTCGCTTTACTCTGATTCTTGGTCTCCTGGGTGTTCGCTTTACTCTAATTCTTGCTCCCATACCATTTACATAGTAGGATTGTAGCGGTTATCATATGTATTGGACTTGTTTTTTAACTCTCTTAAGATGTAAGTCTTCAGGATCTATGAGGTAGCTCACCGTCAGAAATTCTCAGATGGTGTTAAGATAATAATAATTATTTTTAGCAGACTACAAACTAGACACACAGACTCCCATTCTTGGGTATACCCTGATTTATTGCCGGGTTATGGGACAAACAACACAGTAAAACCCGTGGTAAGTGGTAATGCTACTCAGCATCTATCATTGCATAGTTAACCAAATAAGATGGCATAAAGTCACCAATGGGATCTTGTTAAACCAGGAAGTGATTGGCAGTACATGCTAATCCCACTCACCTTAGGTTTTGAATCTTCCTCTTTCCAATCAGGTGGTAAGAACAGGTGAGCTCCTGGCATCTTTTGGCTCATGCTATATGTTGGGCATGAGGGAAAACCCAGCAGAGATATCTGACAACACATTCTAGAGGTATATTCAGCTGTGGAGAGCTCAGCTGTTAGCAAACCGATTTAGAATCACGTTATACATGCTGTCATACATTCTGACTGGCGTGTGTATGTATGCAACACGTGCCTACCATGACCACATATAATACACTACACGAGTCAGCTGTCAGAAGTACTACAGTTCAAGTCCGGAAAGTTCCAGCAAATCTATAGGGATGGCTATCGTCTCACGGTGCTCTTTGAACTGTCAGGTGTTCTTAGGGTCCAGCACTCTATAGGAATGCCTGTCATCTGTCTACTGTCTCCAGTGTCTAGCAGCTCCATAAGTACACACATCCAAAGGGGCACCAGGTTCATCTCAGCTTGCTTGCCATTTATGAACACACGTGAACCCATAGTACAGCTCATTCATGGACAGCTAGCACTGGGAATGCATGCCTGAGGAATTCTGGGAATCCTTTGAACATGGTACATGGAAGACCAGGAAAGGCACAGAATTTTCTATGGGTTTAGTGGTGGGCAGATGCAAAATAAAGCACACAAGAAAATCTTCAGATACACTCGGCAGACAATGATAAACAGTGGCCTTCATCAGTACTTCATCATGGTCTCTCTGTAATATAGAAATATGCTATCCTACATATTTCTCTTCCATAAATGTGACAGCTGTGGCCTTCCTTGGAGAGAATACGAGGAGGATATATAGAATTTCCTTTTCCTGGAGATGGTCCGGTCAAGGTGCAGATGAGACGGCACTCCCATACAACCCCCCATCTTTTTATGACACTGGAATGCTTGCCCTTTGGCTCAAGGAAAGGAAGAAATGAGGAGGAGCAGCTGATAGTACTTTGCACCAATCAGAAGCATGTGGTCTGCTGAGAGGGCTGGCCTCTTCACTTGACCCTCTCGCTAGCACGTGGTGTGTTAAGGCAGTCCAAGCCCCCATTCCCCAGCTGTTGTTCACATGCTGTATATGACTGGACTTGCCCCATGTTAGTGGCACTGTTTACTCGGTCACCTTGACGCCACTCCTCTGGTCAAATCAGTCAACATCAGTGGGAGCAGGGGGTGAAAAACAGTGCTAACTGCTAGAGGGGATGTTGGGAAGACATCAAGGCAAGAAGTGTCAAAAAGAATAATTTAGCCATTTGCTACCGAAATTTCATGTCTGATAGACTGTGTGTTTCAACGGAGCTGATTCATTTGACATATTCATTTGTAAAGTGATCACTCACACACCATGCAACTGTTGGTATCTGGTTGACTACTGATAAAAACTCCCTGTCAGCTTTTGTCTGTGGAGCTCTGACAACAGTAACAACGCCAAAGACTCCAATATATGGGGCTGCTGCTAAATTCTGCTTCAGTCCCCCAGGGCATCTCCATAGTCAACATGCCACAGAAAAAACTCAGTGTCCCCTTACCAGTCTGAAGTTCTGGGTGAGGAGCCATAGGTACCACAACCTGTGATAACCCAGCAGCCTCCCCGAGTGCTGACTTGGCTTACTAATACAGAGCTCTCATTGAGCTCAGAACCACGGGGCTGAAGGCAAAGACAAACACAAAAGGCTGCGCTAACCAATCGCAACAAATCCATTAGTGACTCTGCCCTCCCCAGCAGGTGACTAGTCAGAAGTCTGTGTCCCTTTGAAGCAAACTGTGACTAGCTTAAGCAATTCTACATTTGGGGGTTAAAAAAAAAAATTTAAAAAATCACAAGACAAATCATATGAGAGATGTCAGCCAGCCACTTCAGGCCTCTGCTTTAATTCTGTGGGAAAAAGTACAAAAAAAAAAAAAAAGAGGCAAACATTTCCTCAACCATGTGGCCACACAGACGGGATCTTTAAACTGCATCACAAATCTGTCCTAGCGCTGCATGTTATTGTACAGGTGTCTATACTCTGGTTATACGAATCCTGAACGAGATAAGGAACACCCACTTCTATAGAACAGTGCACTTTTAACAGTGGAATGCTCCACATGCCTCACACACAGCACAGGGGCATGGGAGTGAAAACAGCTGTGCCTTTTTGATCCAGATCTGGCCTGTTTACATTATCCACCCTTGACCAGAAGCCTCCTCACGTGTGCTGGGACAGCATCTGCCAGCATTCTCAGTGTGCAGACATACAGCTGGACCTACTGATAACTACAACCTCAGCAGAAGAGAAAAATAGCATACACTAATAAACATCGTAAAAGCACGCATTATGAAAGGTGGTGCTCCTTCCTACATCTTCTGCAACTGCAGAGAAAAGGTAGGGCATCATATTTCTGAAAATGTCTTCACAGTCAAAAGTACAGATCATACAGCAAAAACAGCAGCTCCTCAGATAGGAAGTATGTAAAAGCATGTGGAATAATTTTAATATCAAATGTTTAGATTTGTACATAAACATTTTGCATGGTCGCACATAGATGATCATATTTATTATTGCTTTCAGACTGTGGACATACACACACCCTTCCTGTAAGGAAATCACGGGGCATTGTAACAAACAGACCATGAGAGACTTCAGCAGTGAGAGCCAAACCCAAAGATTAACCCCGTAAGACTTTTTCCTTGCATTAAGATTTAATGGCACCTCACACACCACACACAAGGATAAGGGGTCCTTATGAGGAAGATGTTACTTGGGGTATGATTTCAACACCACAGTAGGTGCACTTGAGAGAGAGGAAAAGTAATCCATCTCAGAAACATTAGAGATGAGGCACTCAGTAAGAGCAATTCCTTACTTGTAGGCTTGAGCTAATGGCACAAACGGCATGCACGTAATTGCTGAAGTTTACTTAACTGGCAGATTGAGTTGGGTGAGCTGTGACTCATTGCTGGGCTGATCAGTTTGAGAAGCAATATGAATACATTTGCAGGTGTGTGTGTGTGAGACAATATGAAATCACATATGCAATGGTAGTTCTAAAGCCTCAATACACTGCTCTGTACATTCACACAACACACAAGCACACACAGGTGCAACTGTTTCAATAACAGGCACCTTCCACGGTAGCAAACAGAAATACATCACATTTCTCAGAAGGACAACACAGAGGTTTAATTTTTTATTTTGATACAAGTCAGCTCTTCACTCCTCACCTGCACAGCTCAGTAAAGGAGTGTTAACTGCACCCAGCATCAGCTGGCTTCCAGTTAAAGTGGAAGTTAGCTTAAAAAAAAAAAAAAAGGCACAATCTGTGATCGATAAATGTACAATGTCATACATTTATTCTGTTTTCTTTTAAAAAAAAAAAAAAAAGTACCACCAAAATGTACAAAAAAAAAAAAACTGCATTAAGAGCAGCCCAAACAGTCCCCAAGCTTTTCCAGCCGCCCAGAGCTCCATGCTGTAAGTGGGCCCCTGCCTTAATCAAAGAACTTTCTGTTCACAATCTGACATCACAAACTCCCATCTTAACCATAAGGACAACAGCCCTGCCTTTCAGGGAAGGTGGGGGGAGTGGGGAAAAAGTAAAATGATTGATTAGCAGCCAATCCAACGGCGGACTGTGAGAAGGGAAGAGCCTTCTCCATAGGAGGGACTCAAATGTCCATCTCGAACTGGTTGTCATCAACTGAAAAGAGACAGGGGGTTATTTTCAGCCTCAGTGTTCAGGAGAGCCTGACAGTTTAGAAAAACACTGAAGCGAGAAATTAGATTGTGAAACTCATAGGGTTAAGGGATGCAGAACAGGGATTTAATAACTGGTGCGGCTGGAATTCTGGGGGGATGGAAGGGTCGATCCACTTCCACTGTCCCCAAGGAGCATGTGTTCTCCTGTTCTGTTGCGCAATTCCCAGTGAACAAGTGAAGTGGCTCCATGGTCCAGGCTCACCTGCCACATCCTTGACCTCCTCCTCTTCCTCCATCTCCTCTTTGAGCTCCTGCAGTTTGCTCACAGGGTTCAGCGTAGGGACGGTGACCCCGGGGATCTGAGGAAGGCAGCAGGGCGGCGTGCGGGCAATGGGTGAGTTGCGGCAGTCCAGCAGGAACTTCCGGTCGTAAATGATCCGTGTCCCTGCAAGATGAGGAGATGAGAAGCCGTGACCCTCACCTAAGCAGTAACACTTTATGGCTGGATATCGGCAACATACCTGGTGGTGGGGGGGGTGCACACTTGTGGATATATGAATGAATGCTTGTGTGGGTGGAGAACAGCACAGCCAAGCTTATTTTCCTGTACATTAATACTGCCCCCGCCCCAAAATAACATTTGGCCAAAAGTGGTTTTTGGTCAGGGTTGCTGGTGAAGGGCGTGAACACAAGAGCAGTGACTCCACTGCCCACTGTGACATGAAAAACGAAGGGGTTGGCACTGCTGACTCAGTTCTATGAAAAACAGCATGAACGCAAACAAGCTTACCCAATGAGATGACTACTACACACTGCCCCAAAGAAGTAGGACAAAAAACGAGTTTAAATTAACCTGGGCTGACCTGCAAAGCACCACAGCCTGGCGAACTTTGGACCGTGAGGTGAATCCAATACAGTTCGATCTGGAGTTTACTTAAGAGTGTGGTTTCCTCTCGAGAATGGGGGTACAGCTGTACTGTACGTCCCGATCATAAGTCAGCAGGGGCGGGGCGGAGGGCAACTTCACAAAACCAGGGCCAGACGATTAAGTCACGATGATAAACAGACGCTGTCAGGCCTGCTTTCCTGGGGCACCATGGTTTCCAGTGCTGCCCTGCCACCTACAAAAGGGGCCCATGTTCTCATACAACACAATTTAGGGGTGGGGTGACCAGAGGTCTTGGATATAAGACGAGTTTCCGGAACAGCAGCAGGTCAACACACAATAAGCAGCAAGGATCTGCTTTTTGATGCGTGGAAACTTGCATTCACAAACTCAACCACCCCGGCATTAATGCAAGCTGGGAAGGAGTGTCAACACATAAATAATGCCCCCTTCACCACCACAGACTGAAATCTCACCCGCTGTCACTGAAGCCTCAGACACACTGCAAACATCACCAGCCACAAGGATGGGCTTATAATCATGTGAGCTACACCCAAATGTCTCAGGCCCCACCTTCCCAGAGTATCAGATGTTGCTAAAACATACTCACGTATGAGTCGCACAAGGTCCATGACCCGAGACTCCACCAGACCCATCTCCCAACTGCCAGAGAGGGTGGAGCCCATACCTCCAACTGCCTCCAGCTCCTCTGGCTTTTTTTTTTTTTATTCCCAGAAACAGTTCACTCTTTCTGCCAGAACAGAATGTTCTCGGCTACTCCTTCGATGCAGCTGGACCTCCTCCCCAACGGGGGGCCACCCAACAGTTCTGTCCTCCTAGCCTGGCTCTCAGCCACTATCCAGGAAGAGCCAGTATGAACTGAGAGCACAAATGGTAGTCCCTCATGGAACACTGCTACAATGCCATGGTACTTTAAAATGACATCTAACCACTCCTTCACAGTCAGGAAATTCTCCTCTACTCTTCACATAGGGGTAATACCAAGGGTAAATGCAGCCAGGAGACTGAACAAACCATTGAGAAAAGTCTGCAAGGAGCCCAGACTTGGTGCTTCTCAAGCAGCAGCGGGGACAGGATAGTATCCAAACTACACTACATGCTGAATGAGGCCCACCACTCAGAGAGCTGGTTGAGTTGTGGAACTCCTTCTGCCAGAGGCTCCCTGAGACACACGGCCAAGAGCTTCAGGTGCTCCTTCACATCTACCACCATTTGTTTGTTCAACACTTCTGATCTCTATGTGCCTAACCCTACCCAAGGGTCTAAGAGACTTGGGTCTATAATCTCCAGTATTCATCCTCTAATAAAATTGCAAACCTTTGGGACTCATAAGCATGTTTACACCCAACTTGTATCACCTGTATTATTGTGCTTGGATCATTATATTTAATGCTACTGGACAACATTCTCCCTGGAGAATCACAACAATTCTAAATTATCTTTACATATTTCAAAGGGTTTGTCCTGTACCTACCGAAAAAACTGTTCTGGAATCTCAACCCTCCACCACCTTTCAAGCAGCACAACCACTCAGAAGATTGTCAAAAACATCCATCCTGCCGTCGTGGCATTAATATGAAAATTTTTTAATAGTTCGGGCTCAATCGTGCAACACGTAACAATGCGTCTGTATCGTTTTCTATTAGATCGATTGCTTGGGTCGAATCACGGACCACGCGACAAGCAGAGCGGTAAATAAAGTGCAGCACCACGATTCGCCGCTAGAGGACGTCTACACGCTTCAAAGCATACTGTACATCAATCAAAACAACCAATTGCACAAGTGGCCTAGTTAAGACTATTGTACGCGGAGAATTGGCAAGATTTGGGTAAATTGAAATATATAAGGTTTATACACATTAATAACATTTATAGCACTGCAGGAAAGTAAGGGAATATTAAGAAACTGAACGGGCGCGACGACACTGTGGTCAAGACGCCAGCCCAGCAAGGACGGACAGCTGCGTGGGGATAAATGCAAACTCAGCAGGAAACCGGTTCCTGGACATCTGAGCATGTAGGACACGGCCACACTATGCCGAGTTTCCTGTAGGAGTAGCAACCGAACTCAAGGCAAAAACAGTCTGCTGGCTGCTCCAAGGCCACAGGTTCCTAGGCGCAATGCTGTTAATAAATACAACAAGAACCATCGTGCATCATACAATTGCTTACCATCTTGTCTGAAACTGCACTAGCTACCTCCGCTGCACCCAGCTAAACCGGGTGCACAATGTTGCGGGCGTAACATTATTCATAGGTGATTACTTTTTAAAGCTTGCCAACTTAAAAATTCTCTGTTGTCACTTTAACAACCATCCAACAAGCATAAAACCCAGAACCCAGACATTTTCTCCAAACTCCTCTCACAGGAAACGCAGGATGTTTTGTTTTCCCCTCGGCTCCCCTCATGCATTTGTTAGGGAACTAGTGACAACTTAGTTATAACATAAGTTTGCAAGTTTGCAATGGAAAAGCACACCAAAGCAACCCATATCTTTATGAAAAGAAAAGGCGGTTAGCTGCCCGACCTTACCTCCTGGAGTGGTGGAAAAGAGGGTGCCTCCGGGTGTTTGACTGTAGCAATCAGGTAGTTGCGCCCAGTCCTTCAACTGCATGATTCGGGTCGGAATCGGGCAGCTTTTCGTCTGGTTACAGCTGGTAGACATCGTGGTGACTCTGCTATACGCTTTAATACAATTGTATTTGTAATTAACTCGTAAGAAAGTCTTATAGTAACCAAAACACACTTTAAAAACAAAGATCGAATAAAAAAACAGTAATAGCGCTCAGCAGACTTAGGGTGACTTCGCGGATTGAGTCACAGTTTAACAAAGAGGCCAATTTGTCTGGATTAACTCCGAGGCCATCCAGTGTGTTCACAGTCGAGGGAAAAGCGCGACTCCAAGCTATGGACCATGTGCAAGTTTATTTGCAAACTGCGGGCGGGGCAGAAAACAACAAAAAAAAAAAAAAAAAAAAAGGACATGACACCAATCACGTGATGTATCGCGATGTTGCAATGCGAGCGGGTCAGGGCCCGTGACGCGTGCGGACGGCGGCGCACGCGGGGCAGGGCCAAGCCTTAAGGGCACCGCGGTCTCAACATACTCGCTTGTTCTCCATAAGTACGGCCCTCATCGGATCACGCTGTGTGTACATAGTGACAAGGGCTGTAGGATGTCCGTTTTGCGTTCTGCAGGCGAACAATTCCTATAACTTTTCGTTTGCTCAAGGGGGGCGGGAATATCAGCGTATGACATCATTCAACGCTTAAGTATGTGACAAAAATGATATGCGAGAATTAACTTTTACAGTTCTGCTAAACCAAACATATGCCAATTCGCACGACGTCAAATACATTTAAAGTAATTTAACTACCAACAAAAGTTCACGGTCGCTTAACTCAGCCACTGGGGATGCACAAGCCAGTGTATTCCTTCGTGCCAGTCCCAAGCCCTGATAAATGGAGAGGGTTACGTCAGGAAGGGCATCCGGTGTAAACATTTTTGCCAAATCAAATATGCAGACAACAATACAGATTTCTATACCGGATCGGTCGAGGCCCGGGTTAACAACAACCGCCACCAGTACTGTTAGCCAATAGGGTGCTGGTGGAAATTGGGCTACTGTTGGCCGAAGAAGGAGGAAATTGGAGACTGTAAAGTCGTGAGAGGGGAAAGTATAGTTAGGCAGAATAGGATGGTGGTCTGTTGGATGACTTTGGAGATCAAGAAGACGAGGAGAGTGAGGGCAGAGCCAAGGATCAAATGGTGGAAGTTGAAAAAAGAAGACTGTAAGGTGGAGTTCAGGGAGGAGTCATGACAGGCACTGAGTGGCGGTGAAAAGTTATCAGATAGCTGGACAACTACAGCAGAAGTGGTAAGGGAGACAGCTAGAAAGGTGCTTGGTGTGACATCTGGTCAGAGGAAGGAGGACAAGGAAACCTGGTGGTGGAATGAAGAAGTACAGGAGAGTATACAGAGGAAGAGGTTGGCGAAGAAGAAATTGGATAGTCAGAGAGATGAAGTAGACAAGAGTACAAGGAGATGAGGCATAAGGTGAAGAGAGAGGTGGCGAAGGCTAAAGATAAGGCGTATGGCAAGTTGTATGAGAGGCTGGACACAAAGGAAGGAGAAAAGGCCCCGTATCGATTGGCTAGTCAGAAGGACCGAGCTGGGAAAGATGTGCAGCAGGTTAGGGTGATAAAGGATAACGATAGAAACGTACTCACAAGTGAGGAGTGTGTTGAGAAGATAGAAAGAGTACTCTGAGGGGCTGATGAATGAAGACAATGAGAGAGAGAGAAGTTTGGATGATGCGGGGATAGTCAATCAGGAAGTGCAATGGATTAGCAAGGAGGAAGTAAGGACAGCTATGAAGAGGATGAAAAATGGAAAGGCTGTTGGTCTGGATGATATACCTGTGGAAGCATGGAGATGTTTAGGAGAGATGGCAGTGGAGTTTCT
>JAACJT020023212.1:0-24719 GCA_009936485.2 Gymnarchus niloticus | reverse complement strand
GTCTTTGCTGTGTTCAGGAGCAGGTTGTTCTCGGTGCACCACGCTGTCAGCCGCTCCACTTCATGCCTGTAGGCAGATTCATCTCCCCCAGAGATGAGCCCCACCACAGTGGTGTCGTCTGCAAATTTGACGATGGTGTTGCTCAATTGTTTCAAACACTACTTGATTTTGGTAGGTTCCTTCCAGTTTGGCTTGAACTGATTTATTTCCCCAAATATCAACTAAATCGCCAATTTCCCCATCATTCCATTGATTGCTGTCCTTAACTGCAGTTTTTGCCTTGCTGCCAATGCTGGCTGATGGCGCATGCGTATAGGCAAAAAACCACACGAATTCTGATCTGACCATTCTTGTTCAGGTTGCATGGCCGCGAATCGGATACATATCCGATCTAGGACAACATATGAAACTGACTCAAATATGATTCGAAAAGATTGGATTTCTGTGTTCACACAGCTCTGAAGAAATCTGTGTCTCATTAAAATTGGATTTGAGTCACTTCAACCTGGTAATGTGAACGTGGCTTTTCTGTTGAATAGACCTTTAAATACTGGAAGCTTTTTTGGATAGTGTATCAGGACAGGTTACGCTTCCAGGTTCCTAATTTCCACCATTTGAAATCTTACCACATATTGAAATCTTAACAGATTATTGTAGTATCAATTAATTCAGAAACAAAGTTACTGATCCTTAGATACTTTCATGCCCTGCCTACTTGCCCCTTCTGTTTTTCCCCAGCGTGGCCCTAATGAGACACGCCCATTAATCGTTGTCCCCTTGTTAGTCTTGTTTTAAAGTGCCCCCCCGTCCTGTGTTCCTCAGTCCAGTCTTTAATGTTGTTCCCATATGTTGCCTGTGGTCCTGCTTGCTTGGTCTTCTTAGTTTGATTCCCCCTTGATCTTGTTTGTTTTCTAGTCCTTGTCTTGTTTTGTTTTGTTTGTGAAGAATGTAGCTAATTAGACAACTAAAACTACTAGCCATGTTAAAACAACATAGATATGCCCTGGAACTGCTACTTCTTCCATTCAATGCTCGAGGGCATGAGCTGGATAACATCTTGTCAGTGCCATATTTATTAAACTCTTGATAACGGATATCTCCCACCCACCAACCAATCACATTAAGTTTTATATATCCCAGACAATTAGCCCGTCAGGTAAGCCAAATGATCTGATTGGAGCAGCACCTCTACCATCTCATCTCCAGCCTTCTTCTCCTGGAGATGGAATCGACCATGGAGCTCAGACGTGACCTCATGAGTGTGTAGGGTAACCCCAAAAATATCCTCATGGTAGTGACCCAGGCCCTGCAGGGAGGCGGAACGGCAAGAATATGTAAATTCAATGAAGAGCAATGAAGAGTGATTATTTAAAGTATTTCTGAATATGACTATGATCATCTAGGTTAGGAACAACGATACTGTGCCTGCTTTAAGTTTGATGGAGTTGATAGCTCCAGGCTTCAAGGGCTTCAGAGTGTGCAGGATGTGGTTAACCCTCAACACCTATCTGCTACCTTCTTTATTAGCTTACTCACAATTTACTATTTTATACGCATTATAAAGCCTACAGAACTGCTTATTGTGAAGGTGAACCTTTAGCTTGGTGAGGAAGTCTGCTGCCTCATCCTTCGTCATCCTCTCTCGCTCCATCAGGATCTCTTGTATTGTTGCCAGGACATCTCTCGCCATGGAAACATCTCCACAAACGTATATGTGCCCGTTGTCCCGACACAGAGTGCGGCACACCTCTTCCCCAATCTGCTGCTGCAAGATGTGCTGGACGTAGCGCAGTCCAGGACCCGCATTGGTCACTCTGGCATAAGGCCCCGTGTCCTGGTGTGGGTGGGCAAAGTATGCAGACATGAAGAGGGATCTAAACTTCTGAATTTAATATGTACGTCAAAATATTAGGAAAGCTATAAGAGTACTCTTTTCTAAATGTGTGAAATCTGTCACAGACCCTCAGGAAACTTGTATAAGCATTGAATTACTAAGTCACAGTATGAATTACACTGAAATTTATACCACTGTGTCCATCCATCCATCCATCCATCCATCCATCCATCTTTAAAACCGCTTGTCCTTTGCAGGATCAGAGGGGCCAGGAGCCTCTCCCAGGTGTCAATCCATTACAGAGCATACCATTGAATATTTAATTTCATCATAACCCACCAAAAATTCCTCATCACATATTGGGAACTTTCTCCTTAAAGGCCCTTAGCTCTGATATCTCCTGCTCTACCTTCTCCCTGGAGTAAGCTGTGTGGACAGCTCTGAAGGCCCCCCTCCTCCTGGCATCTTCCATTTCCTCCCGGTAGATGTGGTCAAGCTGGGAATGATGGCACCCAAAGACCAGGGTCAGTCCCTCTGGAGTCCTCCCTGTGCACATTGATGATTTTTAGGCATGGCTGTGTCCTATACCGTTGTTTGGTTATTGTTACTTAATCTTAGCTCTGTCCTCCAATGTCAAGGCCATCTGAGCCCTGGCTAATTGGGGCTCTGGGGTGTTCACTCTGGCTTTATGCTGTGTCCACCTGGGTATTTGCTGGGCCTGTATTGTATTACATAGTTTAGAGTCAGCAGTTTCAGGCGCAAGAATACCACGTACTACAATGAGTAAGGGCCTGTATTTGCAAGAAAAAAATACTGAATTTATCAACACATTGCATTCCTCCACACTTCCTACAGGCCACTAAGCCTGAACTGCTTATTTAACTTGTCTGATATAAGATGGCATAATTGTAGAAAGAGATACAGCATGTAATAAGCAACGGCCAATAGAGTGGGTACAGATGCACACAATTTATTCATCATCTGCATCAAGGGATTTCAAGGGAAATACATTTTAAAGGAGAACACACAGGACAATGCCGTGGATCTTTTCTGCCCGGTTACAATAATGGCCCTACTCTAGGTGGTAACTTTGTCTCCCAGGGTTCCACTGACCTAGCTCCTCGATCTCATAGAGTCTCTGCTGCCAGAAGCTTCTGAAGGGGGCAATGCCCGTCCCAGGCCCAACTAGGATGCAGGGAGCAGAGTCATCCAAGGGCAAATGGAACAACGGTGCCCTTAGTGAGACAAACAGAGTGAGGGAGAAATAAGTGGCTTTTCCTGGGGCATCATCAAAACAGCTTCACAACATGATAGATGATGAATCTGCTAGCCAGAATCCAAAGAAACATTCCTGCCATCTTCCATCACCCTTACCTTCTGATGAAACATGGTATAGCCTGTCCTGGGGAGATATTGTGAAGCCAGTTAGAGCAAACTCCAAGATGGAGGGGCCCTTTGTCATCTGTCAGGACATATTACTATGAGAATATATTTATTTATAATGGGAATATGGCTATGCCTCACTATCGGAACATGTCAAAAACTTACAGTCAGACCAAATCAAACAGCTTTTATCAAATCATGTCATGATGACACATCTTACAATGAGAACATGCCAACACTTTACTATCAGAGCATGGTGATGACACAGAGAAGCCTTCCATTATCCTGCGTGCAGTACTCTTCGTGACCTTCACACTCACCCTGGGTACGGTACTGGACCACGGCCACTGTGATGTCTATTTGGCCTGGACAGGCCTGTGGGGAGGAGCTAATGGAATAGTATCGGGCCTGCAGCAGAGGCAGCTGGCTGAGAAGCAGAGAGCAGGGCAGGCGGACAGATGGGAACTCCTCCAGCACCTGCTTGAGGGTAGGCATGAGCTCCCAGCGCCAGGCTTCATACTCCACCCCTCCCTCCACACACATACAAAACATAACTGGGTCATGCTAAAGAAGTAGGGCAGCCATTAGATTATAGTCAGCACAAATCCAGTCTAACTCCCACCTTTATCATGCGACCAGTGCAAATCCTTCAGATGCCCCCACTTACGTCATGTGACCAGTGCTGGCTTCTCCTCCTTACCTGTCCAAGGAGATACAGTCTCTGTCGTTCATGTTCCACAGAGGCCTGCTGTGACAGGAGCTGCAGAAAGTGTGGGGTGGGGGGGCTGCTGAGGTCCAGAAGGTGGGACAGTGCCTGATGGAGGGTGCAAGGGGGTAGTCTGTTTTCTGGGACCCACTCACTATGGCCTGCGGGACAGTCAGGGGGGGGAATGTTGTGTTGTATGAACAGGGCATGCTTTCTTCCAGAAGCTGTTTTGTTTGCCTACCATTTCTCTCCTTCTGTATCTCTGTGGTGATACTGTCATAGAGGGAAGGCAGGTCTGTCACATGGGCTAAGACAGCCTGCACCAGATTGGCTGGATTGGTGGGGTAGATGCCCAGGTGATCCCCGGGCTGGTACTGCAGCTGCTTCTGCCCGTCAGTGTTCAGCTTCACCAGTAGGGTGATACGGCTGAGACAGAACCAGGTACAAATCAGCACATTGCAGATTGCCGAGTAAGTTCAATTCAATTCAATTCAATTTTATTTATATAGCGCCTTTATAATGTCACAAAGCGCTTTACATAGTCCTGGGCCCAGAGTCCCCAGACAGTAAGCCAAAGGCGACAGTGGCAAGGAAAAACTCCCTCAGAAGGAAGAAACCTCGGGAGGAACCAGACAAACCTAAGTTAATTATCTCATCCATCTGTCATTGATGAATGGGTCAGACAATCAATAAACCAATGAATCAGACAATCAGTCACTGAGTGAGTCATGTCTGGTTTATCAGAACTACACCAGTGTAATTAAAATGTATTGTGCTTTCAGGACAGCTGTGACACACCACCGACCCTCAGAATGAAGGAGTTTCATGGAATAGAGTGAGGCTATACACACCTAGACTGCTCACTCTGCAGGTTCTTAGTGAAGATGACTGTTGCCTCTGACACCTGCTTCTTGTGAAGCTTCAACAAGGCTGAGAAAAATGGAATGCTCTTCACATTTATAAAAATGACATTTCTAGGATTTCTCTAGACAATGGCACATCTTAATGAGGTTCGAAAGTGGAAGTATGTTATTTTTATGACTTTACTACAAGTTTTTCCATGATTATCCCAGTTGAAAGCCCCTGTTATCCATAACCCCATCTTGTTCACAGTTATAGCATGTTCTTGTTAGCAGTTATGAGGAGAATTACCTGTGGTCAGGTCAGTGTGAGTGGATTGGAGAGAAACCCGGTATTTGTGAGGGTCCCATTGGCTGGAAAAAATGCCATCCTCCTTATCCAACTGAGAGTCATCAGTAACACAGAAAGTGTCACAGGCCACCTGGTTGACACCAAAGGAATGTGATTTAATTGGCAACATGACTACCCACCTGAGTACTAACCTGTTTATCCAAATGCTAACCTGAGGTGTGCTGTACTATTTTGTGAGTACTTCAGTTTACAAAAAGGTATCCCCATTTTGATAATGGAACTTAAAGTGTACAGTATTTATTTCATTTAAGATGAAAATCAATTCAACTAAAACATTTTCTCAACTACTGGGTCATGGCCCATTAATGGGCAGTCATCGCCATCTAGTGGTCTGCAGATGTATACTCAGGAGAGGCCATAATGATAAATGGGCCTTGAGCTTGAACAGGTTGGGAACTCTTAAGCTAGACTGAGCTCTTAGGTCTAACAATCACAACTGATACATACCAAAAGCAAATTAAATGAAAAAATTTCACTCATTTTTAACAACAATCAATTCATGAATTGAGCCATATTTCTAACATAATCTTTGATTTATCTTCTTGTGGGCTATAACAGCCCCTCTCCTCCTGCAAACACAGCTCAATACAATGTTTTGCTGCCTGAGACCACTCCCTGACGTTTACACACCCTGAAGACGTCCCTGGCCCAGGTTCGGAAAGCCTCCTCCTGGCCGCTCAGCTCATCACCCTCGCCCATCTCTAGGATTCGCTGTCCACCCAGCTCCTCTAGGCGCATGTCCACAGCGTGGGCAAAGGCACAGAAGTGCTGGTAGGCTCGAGATCCCAGACCAAACACTGAGAACCTGCCAGAATCACGTCAACATAGGGAATGTATGAATGCCAGAAACAAGTAAACATATAAAAGCCAATCAGAATGTAAAGAATATATGGATCGCAGTTAAAACAAAATGCTCTGTATTGAGGTAGTGGTAATAGAGACCCCTACAGGCAGTAGGTGATATACGCAATAAGCGTCCCGCCTCGGTGTACAGGCAACGTAATATGTTCAAGTTTCCCATCTTTCTGCGGAGTTTGTGACTACAATATCTATAAGCTGTTGTGTTTATCGTAATTATATCGTTTCTTTGTGTTATTTCATAAAAACTGAAGATGCTAAAGGCGAATATTATTATGTTTTTAGCCAACCTCAGGTATACGAGAAGTATTTATGTTACATTGTGAAGTTTATTTGCTATATGAATACTTTCTTTTTCCTTTTCCAGTATATATAATAGTAGTCTGAAGTAAGGAGCTTTATATTAGTATGCCTTGTATTTTATTCGTTCTGTATTTGTATGTTTGATTTTCATTTACACTTTGGTTCAGTAAATTATCTCCCGTTAAATAGTCATCACTGGTGTTTATTGGATCAAGTGTTTAGCTTGCTGGATAAACTATGTTAGGACACTTAGTGAGAACAGTACACGAAGAAGCCACAAACTTTAATGAGACTATAATTACATACCTGGAAGAGGAAGGCAAGTTAGGGGAAATTCTTTCATAGCTCATTGGTCCATTTAAAGACATCACACATTTTGACATTAGGTATATAATGACAAGCTGAAGTTAACCTGTGTCCCCCAAGCTGGCATACCTGAGAGTTCCTAGTGGGCCTGCGATGTCAATCATACTGGGCATCCTTTGGGGTCTCTTCAGTCTAACAGTGACGTCATCCATCTTGGGCATGCTGTTGAAGCAGGTCTTGTAGCTCCTCCAGTAGCCAGTGTTAAGTGACAGTCAGTGATGTACAAAGTACTCTGGATTCTGTATGCTAAAATGGTTCTGATGGTTCTTATCAAAGAAACCATTTCATATGATCACATATTTTAAAAACTTTACGTTCTTAATGAGGGGTCATGGTGAATCAGTGGATAGTACTGTTGACTCACACTTCCGGAGTTGAGGGTTCAAATCCTGCCTCCATTCTCTGTGTGGAGATTGCTTGATCTCCCTGTGTCTGGAGGGTTTCCTCCAGGTACTCTGAATTCCTCTCGCAGTCCAAAGACCATGCAGTCAGGCTAATTGGCATTGCTAAATTACCCATAGTGCATAACTGTGTGTGTGAATGTGTATCTGTCCTGCGTTCGATTGGAATCTCATCCAGGGTGTACCCAAGGCTTGTGACTGTGCTACCTGGAATAGCCTTCAGACCCCCTGTCATTGGAAGGAATAGTGGTTCGATGATGGATAGATGTTCTTAACCATCAGTGACCCATCTGCAAGAAGGTACTGACCTACTGGGCTGTTGTTGATCCAATGTAGGGTGTGACATTTCCATCAGCGCCTTGGCAAATTTCTGTAGGTAAAAAATATGTGTGTGAGGTACACACTGCACCCTGTTAATGGTGTACAGTGTTCACTATGCCTTGGCTGCAGGGTGCCTTGGAGGCCTGCCCAACCATGTAAGAGGTATTGAGCCTCTTCCATGATCTGACGTTCCTCCACGTGGAAAGTAGTCCAAGCAGTGAAATTAAAAGCTTGTTTGTAAACAACCTGAGATATGGACAAACCATGGAAAAGTCTTTTTTCATCTTCACTAAAACCCACAAGTTGCTTGAAAGTAATTAACAGCAGGGAGATCCAGCAAACCGGTGTGTCAGCTTAGTAGGGGTGTTGGACACCATCACAACACAGTTACTGGTCCTTATTAGCAAAATCCCTGGAGATATTCAGATTAAGCACATTATTCAAGGGTACAATCACACTGGTCTCATGAAAATATGCCACCTAACGTAATGTTCTGTCCCATCGTACCTCTCCGGTCTCTGGTGGGTCCCCATTCCTGAATGTGCTTGTGACCACCAGGACCAGGTTCTCGTGTTCCAAGTTGACCACATCATAGTCGTCCATGCACACCACCTGAAGATGATGGTTCAGCGTTCAAGGCGTATTTTATTATCATGCGTAGAATAATACAAATACATTCTTTCTTGTGTGATCCCTGTAACCCATAGGGCCAAATAAATCCAATGCAAAACACAAAACAATAAGTTCAGCAGCTAACATTAAATAATAAATGGTACAAAAAAACACCACTGACAAGCAAACATATATCACACAATACAAACATTTGGTGTATATAGTAGATATACATGAGATGCACTGAAAGTACAATCTGAGGAATAAAACCAACTGCATGTATATTTGGTATGCAGTTAGCATTTGCGGAGGAGACTTATTGAATGTGGGTAACAGCTATAGCTTGTGATCGGAATGAAGGGACAAAAGTTGCTATTCAGGCTGACTGCCATCTTTTATTAAATGCCCCCTTGGATCAATGGCTCCATAAGTCATTTTTGTCCCTCGACAAAACCCACTGCAAGACATGGTTGTGGTGGGGAGGGGGGGCTTTAAAATATTCTTATCTGTAAAAGAGAGGGGAGGGGGTGGGCCTGATGGAAAAAGTTTAAGAACCACGGCTTTAAGCTGACATCCCTCTCTTTACCTGGGGATTAAAGGCCCTCTTGAAGATGTCTTTCAGAGTGTTGGCATAACGTTGAGAACGTCCTGTCTCTGTGGCATAAAGAATCTGGGCCTTCACCCTCCTGCCCATAGCTTTCACCATCATGGAGGCAGAGAACTTCACTACTCTGCAAGAGCAAAAAATATGGTAACCTACAGACAGACACAAACACGAAATGGTAGGAACACCAACACTCATAAATAACAGAGATGCAAGCACCAATAATCATAAACAGACATACACTCACAACAAACACACAAACAGTTACAGAACCAGCCATTCAGTACACAATAAACTCAGACTGACAAACACACTCAGTCATGGAAATGCCACACTGGGTTGGAGTCAGTCTTCATTCTGTCCCTGGGGTTTCCCAGCCCTTACTCTGCCACATTTCTGAAACGAATCTTTCTCCGAGTGCCATGTGTTAGACTGAAGCCAGGAAGCTTCCAGGGGTCAACCTAAAACGTCATGGAGAAATAAAAACATGACAAGCAATCCCACTACAGGCCCCGTCACATTAGCCAGCCAGCCAGCAGCATTCTGGGAGAAACGCACCTGGTATAGGAAGGAGGGAGAGAGGACATAGTTGAGCATCTCTTGATGGAAAACAGGTGTGAGGCTGCCCGAGATTGGGGGCACGATCCAGACCCAGTCAGCCGGACAGCCCCCCCGTGCATGGTGCTCGTTGTTTAAGTGTTTCATGAATGACTCTGTGGCTGCATGGTGGTCCGTGATCGTCACGTTTGCCTGCTGTCAGTTCAGACAGAAAGTTATATTTAAAGGCCCAAACGCACTTTACATGGATTTATGGGTGTACAAGTACAGGCTTACTGGATACCACTGTCCAGCATGTAAATAAATGGATGTAGAATGAGAGGTACACATAAATGACTCTTTCAAAAAGATTAATTTGGATGTGTCTGGTTCTGAAGCAATTCTGTGACATGCCTAAAGGGATGCCAATGACCTTGAATTGGATACGTGGTTGGAAAATAGTATCATGTGACTTTATAGATGACGTCTATGCACAGTGTTTTGGGGCCAAGACTTGTTACCTGGTAGCTGTGTAGAACTGCGATGTTGATCTCCACAGCAGCTTTGTCCTTCCAGAGGGATGAAGTCCTCCCCATATGCAGCCCCATTCGGCGTCCCACCTCCTGCATACGCAGCACAGAACATCACCAACAACTTGTGCCGTTAAGCTGGGATGTTTCAGAATTTTTCATGAGGATACATTTAACTGCGACATCATGGGGGCACCTTCCGAGCATCCCAGTGTTCACAGCTCCAACCTGTTGACAGGGGACTATGTACGGTGTGTAGCACCCTGGACAGCGGTCTAGAAGCTGCTAATTACCTCATCTGCTCCCACCCCCACAGGAATCATACTGCACATAAAAGAGCTCACCAACAACACATCGGAGGCGCAATCCCGACATTTCATCCTCAGTGTGAGTGCCGTGCCTCACCCATCTCACATCTGCCTAACTGTGGTTGCCTGTGTGGTTTCTCACTCACGCAACCATTATTATGTAATAACACGTTATTACAACGAATCTCTTTCACTTTGTTTTTTGAGTCCGAAGGCAGAACCCACCTCCAGTAGGTTATATCTATTGGAGTCGCAGAAATTGCGTGTTCCGATCTCCGTTCCCATGTACCAACCGTTAAACGGCGCAGCTGTGAACTCCAAGCCCCCCACCTTCAGCATCATGCTGGCCACAGCCGGGAGAGCATACCAGCGAAGGCCCAGCTCCGAGAACCACGGCAACCTGGTACATACACAGTCACGCGCACACAAACACACACAAAGACACAGTAAAAAAAACGTAGAAACATGGGTACACACACAGAAGAAATACAAACACCAGGCACGGTGCACGTGATGTGCTAACATCCTGTTCTGGCTGTCCCCTGATTCACGTTCTATATGTCCTATGACCCAGCAATTGATAAGCGTTGCTTGGAAATGGATAGTTATAATGCATTCACATAGGAGTGGCTTACATACTAGAACAAGACTAAAGAAGACCTACAGGAAAACACAGAGATGCAATCAAAGGTGAAGATGCGATCACTTACGTGGGATGTGTGATGGCAACTTCGAGGACTAATTCGGGAGGCAGAGGGAACATCTGTGGGGTCTCTCCCCTGGCCTGCAGAATGAGTGGCAGGACATCAAAACGGCCCCCCAGGGGCTTCCAGCCCATCTGAATGCATATCTGTGAATAAAGAGCGACACAGAGGTGAGCCCACTAAAGAGTTTAGGCATTGGTAGAATCTAGAGTCTCCTTGTAACCTTGTAATTGAAGTCTTTAAGCAGTTGTACCACTTGCTGGCAGTGTACAGGCACACTGCACCAGGTTGCTCAATTCATCAAGCTGTGACACACTGCTACTTTAAGGATGGTGAAGACCTAGGAGTCGACATCACTGCCTGTGCTGATATCACTTTAAGGAAGGAAGCCAGAGAAGATCAGGCTAGTTGTATACATGTTGGAGTCTCCTTGGAGGTAAGACGGCTGACCTCTGTGAGTTCTACGTTGGCTGGGTCCCCAACCACAGAGCCGTCAGGCTGGGTGTATCCAGCATAGCGGATTAGCTGAGGGTTCCAGACACGGAAGTCCTCTCTACCGTTTGTCCTCTGTGGGAACACCGTGATGGCAGACCTGTATTTGAAAGATGTGTTTCTTGTTGTTATGCTGCTCCATAATATTTTATGAGTTTATCAGTCTGTTTATCAGATCCAACCGCTTATCCAGTACAGGCTCATAGTTGGCCTGGAGTCTGTCTAAGGTAGTATAGGGAAGACAGTAGAGGAATACCCCAGATGTGATGCCAGTCCATTGCAGGGCGTGCACATTCATGTGAGGTGTGCAGTTTAAGGAAGACTTTCATCTTAGTCAACAAGAGTACCCCAGAGTAAGTGGGGGAAACCCTTGCAACACAGGGAGAACTTGTTACATCCACACATACAGCACAGGCATGGTTTTTGAACCCTAACCCTGGAGTGTGGGCTATTGATGCTACTCACTTAGGCACTCTCTTTCAGGTATACATAATATTTCTTCACAAATTAATGAAAGCCTGCTTATTCATTTATAGTTGATCAGGAGAGGCAGTATTCATGTGTAGTACTCAGCTGCGGACTGAACTCTACGCAGAATCGCTTATGATGGCAGTACTCACTTACCTGATGTTGCCTTTGTTTGTAGCATACACGATGTGGTTGCAGATGTGAGAGAACATCTGATTTACGGAACTGCAGTCTCGGGCATCAAATACCTATACTCAGTGAAAATGCAGGGTATGCAGGTTGTATACATGACAGGAATACAGTTAGTGAAAATACAGGGCACCCAGTCCCACACAGGACATACAAGTCCAGTACAGCACAATCATACCCATAAACTCCCATGTGATCTGTTTTTTTTTTTTTATACATCTTGCTGTATTATACTGGTTTTCTAATTGCAATCTTGTTACTTTGAGTGCGGCTTGGTTGACATACATGCACACCCTCACCCCCCACCTGTAGCTTGGACCACTGGATCCGACCCACACAGCGGGCCGCATTCCTCCATGCCAGCTTAGCGCCAAAGATCAGCTCCTTCTCATGGAGTTGGTAGGTTCCCGTGGAGGTGATTTCTTCCCGCACAGTGGACAGACGTTGGAAATGAGCATCCGTTTGGTTCCTAGTGTGGTTCACACACAAACACGCACACACACGTTCTCCATAATGGATGCCATCTGTTGTATCAAAAAGCACATACATGCAGACATATTTCCTTACATACACACTCACACATTTTCTCACACAGACTGACATACATACACTGTGATATTGACTAGCACTTCTCGCTTCCTCCACCACCCTCATGCTGTTCCCTCCTGTACCCCCACCTCCCGATGGCTGTGTAGTACTGGTTTATGAAGTCCGTGGCCTGCTCCAGAAGTCTGTGAGTGCCGTCTTCAAGCTCAGGAGCCGTGGAGCTCAGGTGGGGTGGAAACATGACAGAACCCAGGCAGTGACCTCCACTGCAGGACTTTTCCTTAACAAAGAAAGACCGAAACAAAGAAACTGGGTCAGAGGATCAAAGACAACAAATGAGGTACGAAGAGAGACAGAGGAATGGATAGAGATGGAGAAACAGAGATAGAGACAGAGAAACAGGAAAAGAGAGATGGAGACAGACAAACATGATGAGGGTCAAACAGGAGGAGAAAGAAACAGAGCAAAAAAATGGACAGAAATAGAGATGGAAGGGGAAAGAGGGATAGAGAAATGGAAACAGTGCAGGAGGAACAAGAAGAAAGACAGAAAGTAAACAGAAAGACAGAGAGATGGACACGGGAAAAGGACTGAGAAACAGGGGATGAGAAAGTGCAGGAGGAACAGGAAGAGAGACAGAAAGGAAACAGAGAGACAGGGAGAGATGGAGACAGGGAAAAGTGACTGAGTAAGAAGGACAAAGAAAGGGATAGAAAGAGAGAGATGGATAAAGAGGGCTGAGAAAGATCGAGATGGAGACAGAAAGCCTTTTTTCTAAACCGTGCAAAGAAAAAGCTTTTCATTCCAGCCTGGTGAAGCACAGTACATAGAGATTGTCCAGCCATTTCAGCACAGGTTTATACATCTGAACCCAATGGGAGGGGGCTGAGCATGCTGGCCTTATAAAGGTATTGGCATCAGAGCAGAGTCCGCTTTTCCACACCAGCCTATGGACTGGGTTTGCACCTCACCTTGTCAGCCTGTTTGTACAGAGTGTCACGTAGGGTCTCGCCCGTTGCCCAGTTTCTGATGCAAACATACTGCTGTGCCTTGGGCTGAGGTGTGGTGGGACGGGGGAGTGAGGGGCCACCGGATGTGGTGCTGGGCCTGTTTGGAAGAGTACTTGTGATTTTGAGAAGATGACAGACATTTCACATACACTCAGTGGACAGTTTATGAGGTACACCTGCTGGTTGACACACCAATCTGCTCCTCCAAACACCAAACCCTGTGACTGTAATTGAATACAAACAGCACACAGACAGGGTCAGGAGGTCGATACCCCAGCCTAGCCGTTTGTTAAGATGCATGATATAAGACATCTTCAATGTTATGCAATTGACAATTTACTCTTTGATTATACTGTAAATTGTTGATATATGGTTCCCTGCTCAGTAACATGCCCAAGGGAATGGCCAACCAGTTGACCTAGGACCCCCGGAGGTTTTTGGGTCCACTCCTTGGTTGTCTTCTGACCCTTCCCTGTAAGTACCACACACACAAGGGCCTTGGGGCCACCATGTTGTGAAAGGCAGTATAAAGATAAATTGAATTGAATTGTTTGTACCACATGTGAGGGTTCCAGCATGTTCAAGACAGCCATCCTCCTAGGATTTTTGAGTATTACAGTATCCAGAGTTTACAGCGTTTAGTGCAATAAACACAAACATCCAGTCAACAGCAGTTCTGTGGGCCAAAACCCACTATTAATGTTCGAGCTCAGCGAAGAATGGGCAGACGTGTTACAGGCAATAGAAGAAACACTAGTCCAAAAACAAGAGCTCAGTACAACAGCGGGGTGCAGAACAACTTCTCTGAATGTACAGCTCATCTTCCCTGGAAAACATTCAGGTGAAAAAGTGGGTCCTGCCTGGCACTATCTAGGAATAAACTACTGTAGCCATCATGCCATATTGCTTAATTCTGTCACTTTTAAAACATGCATTAGCCAGTTATCCAGCTTGGTTTTGAAGCAATTGTTTTATTTTAAAAAGAGAAAAATGTAGAATGACTTTCAGGGCCAAAATAGAACCATGTCAGTATTTTAAATTCCCATTTATTTTCTTCTTGATCCAAAATTACCATGTTTTCAGCTGCTGAAGCAGTTGTTATAGTAGGCCAATTATTATTATTATTTTTTTTTTTTTTTTTTACTTTATTCATGCAATGTACTGGAGTGAATTGGTATTTAAACAATCTTTTGTTATTAAAAAAATGATAGTCAGTAAATGATTATAAGGTATTTGATTAGATGATTGTCTTTTTTCCCCACCTTGATTTGGATCTATAGTTCTTTTCATATAGGTTTCTCTGTAAATATTTGTTGTGTGGTAAATAACATAGAATAACACAGTACATACATTGTTATGCACTCTGCCTGTAATTTTCATCACAGAGATTTTTCTAAAACCGATAAAAGGGACTTCAGTCCAGCTGTCCTTAATTGCTTTTGCAAATCTGAATTAGAAGCAACAATTGTCTCCTCGAAGAATGGTGGAAAACATTTTTAGACTAAACTTTTTTCTAATTCTCCGGTGGTGAATCGCATTAACTTGCCACTATAAATCTACATGTAAGTATAATCAGTTTGAATGAGTGATCAGTTACATATGAAATGTCCTCATATGTGAATCTGCTGAAGTCTCCCCCTCCAAAACTCCAGTGCTGTCACCATACCTGTTTGAGTCCAGGTTCTCCTGAGTCTTCTGTGGCAGCAGGACCCTGCTGGAGCTCTCACCTTTCAGCTGAGTACTCATCTCTACAGGCTCTCCCTCCCTCTCCTGCCCTTTCTGCATTTCTTGAGTCACTGCGCATTCCCACTTAAGCAAAACATGTGTCCTTCTTGCTCCTGCCTCCAGTATTTATATTGCATCTGGTACGAAGGAACTCAATGCCCACTACCACCATAGGCTCCCTCTTGGGGGTTGAGAGCTCCTTGGAGATCTACTTCTAGAAGCCTCTGCCTTTTCTGGTTATGAATACACTAGAGGCTTCATGTTGAGAACAGTGTTAAAATGCTCAGTCTTGGGGTGCTGGGGTCACCTTAGCTGAAATGATGGATTTTGATGTTTGACCATCTCACTGCAAGCAGGTTTCCTCATTCCAAAGCATTGCTTGGTCACAGGTGATTTACAGCCAGCAACCCACAGTCATTATAGGATTTACTCTTTCTCTTTACAACAGTAAATGACACATGATGTCATACACATGTAGGACTATGTTTGTGAGTGCCTCCTAATCCTATGTAGTAATAGTACAATACCATAAACATGAAGGTCCAGGTATACCTCACATTGAAAACTGAATTTAATTGTGTAACTATAACACCACTCTTTATGCTACTAATGCAATAATATCTCCATGTAACAGCAAACCTTCAGAACAGACTGAGCAAACTATGTACAACCTTAATCCAAATTTCAACCCTAAACAAAAACACACTTGGATGATTTATGTATGTGTGTGTCTCTGTGTGTATAAGTTTGAATGCTGAAAGCCAGCATTCTGCTGTCAGTGGACATTCCCAGACCATAAACACTAACATTTCTGTGACAGCCCACCAGAGATTACTGATCATAGCATTAATAATAATGGTGAGTGTGTTCATTACTGTTGTTTACCTGAAGCTTGGGAATATGTCACTGCCAGTGTATGTGAAAAATTTTCATGTAAAAGAAACTGTTATAAATGAATGATCTACGTGGCCATAAATCAGATATAACCATAAGATAATAAAAACACTTTGCATAAAAATAATGTTAATAATTGAACATTGTCTTTCCTCTCCTTCCTTTGACAGTCCAACAAACCAGCATCCCCAAAGGCAAAAACTCTCCCTGCTTCTGTGACTGTTTATTCAGTCTCTTCGAAACACTAAACACATTGTAAAATCATAGTATGAGGGCCCTGTGATAATAAGTATGCACTCTAAAAAGACCAGCCTAATTACCACCGTGATTCTTAGTAGTGCGTCATCATGAAAAGTCTGTGTCAGTTCTCCCTTCTCTTGTGCGCAGTGACACAGTGCTGTTGGGTATGAAAAGCATGGAGGGGGCAGTAATGCTCTCACACAATGGTAATACCCTCATGGGTCAGTTCCTGGTGCCCTTTGGTCCACACTTCTGCTTGATATAGCGTATTGGGCAGGTTTGTGAACTTCAAGTCAAGTCAAGTCGCTTTTATTGTCATTTCAACCACATACAGTTAGTACAGTACTTAGTGAAATGAAACAACGTTCCTCCAGGACCACAGTGCTACACAGAGCACAGCACAACGAAAAACTACACATAACAACATAAAGTGCACGTGTGCAAACATTGTAAACAGTGCAAAGGCAAGACAGTGGAACAGCTGATGACAGTGCAGTACCGAACTTCACACAGGGTGTTCTTATGTCTGCCGGCAGATTGATAGAATGGCATCACCCTCCATAAAGAAACAACCATTGTTCTGTCATAGGACATAACCAGGTTAGATTAAGACAATTAATACTAACACAGCATTTAGAATAATACTTTAAGTACTCATAAGTGTTGTTTGCCTTCAGTTTGGGAATAAGTCACTGTGAGTGTACGTGAAAGAAGAAAATGTTATGAATGAACAATTTAAGTAGTATTATAATATATGTAAAGATAGTTATTTTAAAAATAATGATGAAAATTGAATATCTTTGTCTTTCCTTTTCTTCCTTCAGCATTTCAGCACAACAAGCAACCAAAAGCCCTCCACCATAGATGCCCTTTGTAGATCAGAATTCCCATGATACGTTTCAGACCAAAACATACATATCTGTGTTTTGCAAGACACAGATCTTCATAGACAGTCGTGGTTATGTGCTTTAATGCCCTTTCCAAAGAAAGGATAAATTGTGTGTACAATACATTTGATCTGGCACTCATATGAAGGAAGGCTGAGAATCTGAGGGGGTGGGGGGTCTGGCTTATGGTGCGTCTGGGGAAACACAACAGGTGTCATTGTGCTGCAGTTTTGAAAACAGCATCTGACACTCTCCACCGAGTTCCTCAGTGGGTTCATCTTCACGTTCTTCTCTGTCAACCACATTGTCACTCTTGTGAAATGAACCCTGTCATTGCTAGGAAACCTCTAAGCTTCCCTACACCCACACACCAAAATCTGTGCCCTTTTTAAAAACAGGACTAACAACCAACAGGTCTCTGATGCCAAATGGTAATTGTAGTACCCTTCGTCAAATGCTCCCCATTTAACTGAAATCTGCAAACAAATATTTAGCCGTATAACTGTTTAAAACAAAAATGGCTTTTTACCTGTATTCTAATTTGGTTATATGCTTCAAACAGTGGCAGTCCATTGCCAAATCAGGGCAATCTGTGTCTTGATGTCGTAATCCTTCAAACCCCTAAGTATTAAGAATTTGTACAATCAGGAATAAAATCGGGAAGTAGCATTATTCCATAAATCAAGCACCATAAAACAACTCAGCAAGAAACATTACAATTCATAAACACCAGGAATTAACTTTAGTATTAGCTAGTGGAGAAAAGGAATACTCGTGTAGACTTTGAATTAAATATGAGATTTTCGAAATACCTTAAAACACAAAACATGAACTCTTCAAATCTAAGCAACATCATAGTAACCAAAAAATATTAATAAAAAAGGCCACAATCTAAAATCCTCTTATCGATTTGAAAGCATAGCAATGGAATGGAATTATGTTCACCCTTTCATATGGATGTTGATGAACATCCCTGAACTTAGGGGTATATGATGACAAATGCAGGCCTGAAATACCATGAGCTGACATTGTTCAATAATAAAACCAAAAAACAGCCAACGCCTGAGCATAAAATGATTAATGTGTAAAACAAGCCACAACTGCTACATTTCTGAGACTATGTTAGCCAGCCTCTGATTATCGGGTAGTGATGAAGTGGAAAGCTTTGTCGTGAAGCTCATGTTTGTCCTGTCATACTGGCTCCTCCCTATTGGACTGGTGAACTGTATAGACAATGGTACAGTCACTGAACTGGCACTCAGACTGCAATGAAATGTCATGGCATGGGCATGGCTCTAGCTGCTCTCTTCATGGCTTGCGTATTCTTCTGTTAAGCTTTCTAATTAATTGCAGAGGACACATTCGCAGTGGATAATATGGAGACAATTCACCTAAACTGCATGTTTTTACAGAGTAGGAGGAAACTTGTACCAACATAAAAAAACACACACTCAGAGCCAGGGGCTGGAAGGTACCCACTGAGTCTCATTGCTATCCCTTGCTACTCTAGTATGCATTATTCAAATTGCCTGCACAAGTCCTTTTGATGTAAAGAGCTGTGTAGCTGTGACAGTGAATAATGAATGTTAATGGTGGTGGTACTATGGTCCTGAATTTTCAGGGTTTGTAGTTCAAATCCTGCTTCTAACTCTGTATTGCTGGTTGCAGGACTGACAAATGACATTCTGTGGAGGTAGAAAGACTGGTGCACTTCAAATTTCTTAGGTTTTTTGTATCAAATCAAGACCCGAAACTGAATTGGGCCAAACTATTGCAGGAGCTCCAGATCAATTCCTACCACAGCACTGTAGCGCTCATTCTAATCTACTGCAGAATAGTAAGAGTGCCAGCAGTACTACTTCGAAGTCTTCTAATACATATATTATTTGATTGTCCTGCTGTTCTGTTATTCGTCTCATATAAATAAGATTTCCATTCTTTTAACGCTATGTCTTCGACACCCCCAGTGTAGAATTCAACTACATGTTCCATAAACTCCGTGTTTTATCGCGAGAGTTTTCCTTGCGTTACTTTGGAAGTGGCGCCTGCGCAGTGCCGCACTTGGCCTCGGGACGACTCTTCTGCTTGCGGGGGGCGGTTAGGAATAATAACGGACGACGAGCTAACAATGGCGACGGCGGCGACTGCAGCGGGAGCAGCGGGCTCGGGAGGACCGGCGGTCGGCCAGGGGAGCAGCGGCAGTAGCAGCAGTCTCTCGGTGGGCAGGAAGAAGGATGGCGGTCCCTCCGCGAAGTTCTGGGAAAGCGGAGAGACGGTGTCTCAGTTAGAGTCGGTTCGCCTGTGGATTGGAAAACACTACAAGAAGGTTAGCGAGCGCGGCTCGGGGGGCTCGGCGGCCATACGCAGGCACTTCTGTCTAAAGGACCTCGTTACCCGGGCTCTAATACAGTAGAAGGGAGGCTGTTGTGTGAAATCCATGGACCCGCTCAGTAGCCTGTGAGCTGTTAGCTCCTTAGCCGTCTTGCCGGGAGTGGGGTTGCTAGGTGGCTAATGAGTGTTTGGTGAAGCAGGCATGGATGTGTCTGTACCGTTACCAGCGACTCGGGAAACACGCCTGACCGTCCGCTTCGGCCCGCGCCTGGAACCACGGCTGCTGGTCCCTGGTTATCAGCTTTAAAATTTCGTTTACTGGCAGAGCTGGCCAGGCTGTTCACCCCATGCTTTTATTTGTCTTTGTTCTCGCAGATAAACAATTTTATCTAATCGTTTTCTGCCATGAAGTTATTAAAATTGCGCTAACGTCGTGCTGTGGGTATTTTAAATGCATCTACTGGACACTTTCAGACCAGGCCTGTGTGTTTATGTGGATTTAATCACGCCTTTATTGCTCTCGACTGTTGGACTGTTTTTGTTTGTTTTTTTTGGATGATGATGATGATGATGATGTCTAGTATCCTCCCCCCGCGTTTCACATGTAGATTCCTTTGCGTTGAAGTGAAATGTATCTGAGTTCATTGCGGTTCCCTGGTTCGCAGTACGTCCAGACGGACTCTCCATCTAGCAAGTCCCTGGCCGGCCTTGTCGTGCAGCTGCTGCAATTCCAGGAGGATGCCTTCGGCCGCAGGGTCAACAACCCTGCCCTCACCAAGCTGCCTGTGAGTGCTTACAGTCCATCCGCACGGGCACCATGGCTCTCAGTGCAGTCACCTTTTCATCTGGTTCTTTCCTCTTGGTTTCCTTTTTCTTTCAGGCTAAGAGCTTCTTGGACTTCAAGCCAGGGGGCGCCCTATGCCACATCCTGGGATCTGTTTACAAGTTTAAGAGTGAGCAGGGATGGTGGGTATTTTTTTGGATGGTGATGGGCAGCCCCCTGTCTTCTCCAGTGTGAAGAAGGCTGTTACAGGGTACTGTCTCCATCTGCCTCCACCCAGGCGTCGCTTCGATCTGCAGAACCCCTCAAGGATGGACCGGAATGTGGAGATGTTCATGAATGTGGAAAAGACACTAGTGCAGGTATCACCTTATCTTTCTTTTTTTTTTGCTGCTGTTGTAAAGCCTTGATTGCACCAGTTAATATTCGTAAACGCATGTGACATTCATTTGTGCACTGTAAGTTGTCCCTACAAGTAAATGTCAGTATAAAGTTGTCGAGTTAGTGTGTATTTTTTTTTTTTTTTCCCTGTGTCTAAGGAACAGATTTACATTTCCTCTTCCAGAACAACTGCCTAACACGACCCATTGTGTTCCTGATACCTGACATGGAACAGAAGCTGGCTGTTAAGCTGAAGGACATTGTCAAGAGACACCAGGTGAGTGGTAATTGTCCCTATCAAACAGAGTGAAGAGATTGACTGAGCGGCATTTATAACTTTGGCAAAGAATGATGAGGCAGGGCGATTGATGAATTGCCTGGTATGATTATGGGATAGTGTGCATGTGCTCTGTTTGTCACACTAACATACTTTCTATCAGGGCTCCATCACTGAGGACAAGTCCAAGGCCACTCACCACATCTACCCATCCCCTCCTCAGCAGGAGGAAGGTCAGTATGGCCCGCCAAAGGTCTCCTTAATGGCTTTCTAGGTTTGGAGGTCCACAGAGCCTGATAGTCACATCTGTATTATTCTTAATCTCTGTACTGAAAGGTTGAAATGCCACTTTGATGCTCCCTAGGAGGCCATGTTGCTTTTTTTTTTCAGTGTGTCAGGTTTAGTGATTTACCTGCTTGATGATTGGCCCAGTGAAGTGATTATGGGTTAACATTCATTATGTGTATGAATAGTGTTTTCTGTCTGCCCCCTCCAGAGGAATGGCTGCGTCCCGTTATGCGTAAGGACAAGCAGGTGCTGGTACACTGGGGCATGTACCCCGACAGGTGGGTCGGCAGCGTTCCTATTCCACCATGTCTGTGCCATTAAACGTGGGTTCAGCTTTCTGAAACCATTGGCATCCCAGTCACTCACGTGGCCCTGCCTTCTCTACTCGTCTGTGTCCCAGTTATGACACCTGGGTGTCAGCCAGCGATGTGGAGGGTGACATAGAAGACCCACCCAGCCCTGACAAACCCTGGAAGGTGAGTGTATAACCCCAGACCGGAAGAATGACAGGCAGGTAAAAGCCATTCTGCCAGTCAGATTCATGGCTCACAGCTGTAAAGGCCAGTATTCCATCCCAGCTGCAATGGGTTGACCTTGTAATCAGTTTAGTGGTGATCTGTGTGAGGAAAATGTTAACTTGCCATTTAAATATCTTAATGCATTGGTACTTCCTTTTTTTTAATCAAACACATTTTCCCAGCCATTCCATTAAATGGGTGTAATTATGGTGGGTTGTAGGTGTGACACACAAACAGAAAAACAAAACTGAACATTTAAATCTCATTTGACTTCTGAACCCCAGAATGCACCAAGATTTCAGTGACCGGAATGTTTGCAAGATATGACAACAATCCTCTAATGAGATTTAAACTGGTGACTTCGGTGCTGGGTGCTGTTTGAGCTGCTGATTCGCTTACGACTCTTCCCCTTGGGAGTGGGTATTGTGTTAATTCTGATGCCTCCTCCCACCTACTTAACACCCAGGTCCACGCCAAGTGGATCATGGACACAGATGCTTTTAATGAGTGGATGAACGAAGAGGACTATGAGGTGGACGAGAACCGGAAGCCTGTGAGTTACCGTCAGCGCATCTTTCCACGGGAGGAAGAGGTAGGGCTCCCCCTGGGGGTGTGCCAGAGAAATTCCGTGGCTGTGTCGGCTCAGTGTTCAGGGTGCTCTGGGTGCTTTTTTTGGGATGTGTGTCGGGGAGTGGGGTTGTGGGTATGTTTCTTTGTATGTGTAAAGTGCACTTACAGCCGCAGGCTTCACGCTTCACTGTGGTGTGATCTCTGTCCTCAGTCTGTCACCCATCCCGCCACACTCTTCTTCCTTTGCGCTCTCTCTCACCCTCACCCCCAGTCCCTCGTGTCCTCTGCCCCTGCCCATGTGACACCGCCCATCTCTCATTCTCTGGCTCTGTCTCCCATCCTCCACGCCCATGTCTGATCAGTCTTCCCGTACACCTGATCGCAAGGAGCGAAAAGCCGCCGCCGCTGCCAAGAAGAGAAGGCGTTCTCCGTCCCCCCCGGCCACGCCTGCCGAGTCCCGCAAGAAGGGGGGCAAAAAGGGGTAAGAGTTGTGGCTTCACCTGCGTCCATTGCAGCTGTGCTGAAGGAAGACCTCACACTGAGAATAGCTCTCTTACTCCAATTAGGAACGAGAGAAGGAAGCCCAGGTGAAATCCACCCCGGTCGTATAAGACATGTATTAACCTGTCTGTGTCTTCCACTTGTTTGCTTTGATTTTTTTTCCACTAAGCAAAATGTTGATTCTTGAAAACGTACCAGAATTTCTCCTATCTTCACAGACTCCCTGATAGCACACTACTGCTGATGCTAAACTAGTTTCCATGCTATTCATAGCTGTTATTCCACTGAAGCTGTTTGGCAGTGAGTAATGGCTTGGTTGTGCTGTCCTTGATGCCCTGGTTTTCACGTGTGATTGTTGTACCCTCCACCGCCTCACAGAAACTCAGGGCCGTACTGGAAACGACGTAGCCATCGGGAGGAGGAGGAGCCAGAGGAAGACCATACAAAAGACTTGGAAGAGCCCACTTCAGTCCCTAACATGGAGGAGGTCACCCTCCCCAAAAATGGTAAGCCGCCTTCCCCAGTGGCTGATGCACTTCACTAAACTCCCGTTTACTGACTCAAGCAGTTCAGTGTTTATCTGCATTAAAATACACACAGTTGACCTAGTGCTGCCCCAGGGACAGTGCTTAATTTTTCACTTTTAATAGTTTGACGTCCTAGATTTGTGTGTTCCCTAGAATTTTTCCTTATCCTCTGGGGTAAAAATAAGGTAGATAAACATCCCACATATTTAAATGACCTCCCCTACACGCGCACACACACACGCGCACACACACGCCACTATGCCTGGATACCTGCAGTGAATCCCAAGAGAGACAGTGAGAACATTCCAGTGAAAGGTGGCACAGTAGCAGACCTGGGTAAGTGTTATCCTGTCTTGTATGTCTGCGCAGCTTAGCAGCTGGCCCACATTAGCTTATGGCTTCTCTTTCCGTCCTCTTTGCAGATGACCAGGAGGATGACTCCATGGTTTCTGGGAGCAAGGTAAGTTCACCATAGCTCTGAGGTAGTGCTCTTCAACTCAGCATCACCATCCTTTTGTTTGAACTTTGTACCAGTTCTTTAGAAATTAGAACCAAGGTTACTATGAACGTTATACTGTTTCTGAATGGATGTTTTGTCAGTGTGGAGTCTGACTCCAGAGCTTCACCTGTCTCTCTGCTACCCCCTGCAGGATGAGGATGAGCAAGGCAAGGCAGAGGTCAATCGCTTGCTGGACCCTGGGGAAGACAACGTGACAGAGCAAACTCACCACATTATCATTCCCAGCTATGCTGCCTGGTTCGACTATAACTGGTAAGCTGCTTAGCAACTAGGCATGTGTTTTGCTTGTAGAATCTTTGCTTTAAAACATAGATATGACCTGTGAAATACTACCTCCGGTTTGTTTTGCTTCTTGACTCCGTCCCAATGGGATGTGAAGCTAGCCGTTGATCTTGAAATGTCCCTTTGGAAAGTTCTTTGTTCTTACCAACATGTAGTATTAGCTTTGTTTCCCCTGCTTGCCTCTCCTGAAGCATCCATGAAATTGAGAGGAGGGCCCTCCCCGAGTTCTTCAATGGCAAGAACAAATCCAAATCTCCAGAAATGTGAGTACATGCTTTTTTTTCTCCACTGGCCGAACATGCTTCAAGTGAGCGTTGTCTCAGGCATGGCACGTGTGGCACACATGATCACACCTGTTTAAGATTTACAGGGGGTCTGGACATGGTCTTGTAGTGGTGGTTTGGAGGGTGGCCTTCAGACATTGATATTAAAGCCAACGCCCCCTTTCTTTGTCCATTAGATACCTGGCCTACAGGAACTTCATGATAGACACGTACCGCCTCAACCCACAGGAGTACCTGACCTCCACCTCCTGCCGCAGGAACCTCACTGGGGATGTCTGTGCCATCATGAGGTCAGTGGGTCATGATTGCATATCTCCCTGTCCCCCCCC
>JAACJT020023211.1:0-24725 GCA_009936485.2 Gymnarchus niloticus | reverse complement strand
CTGACACAGGGACTGCACTTAATTTCGTTGTACCCGTTACAATGACAATAAAGATATTCTGATTCTGATTCTGACATATTAACGGACAATCTAAACGTGCTAATTAGCCTACAATGCATGTCTTTGGACTGCAGGAGGAAACCGGAATACCTGGTGGAAACTCGTGAGAACATGCAAACTTGACACACAGAGCTGAAGATGGGATTCGGACCCCCAACCCTCAATGTGTGAGCATCATGCCCCCCACAAAATCATCTATTCATTCAAAGAAAAATTTGACTTATGGCTATATGAACACAGAATAATGCATAAAACATTCACAACTAGATTTTCAAATTAACCCTGACATTACTTTTCATTATTGTCGTTTGGGGGAGTGTAGTTAGTTTAGATCAAGAAAGAGAAAAGTCATATGTAGAGATGACCAACAGGTGAAAGCACTTAAACAGAAATCAAAATCTGGCCTCTTCTCATTGCCTGCGGGGTATGATGCTTTCAACCACTATGATACCAAAAAGCTTCAGGACTAATCCCTGGGTGAACTTCACCCAATAACCCAGACTTCCATAGTCATTAATGCTAACTTTGACTCACGCTGACGCGGCTGTAATTTCGCCCGGCAATAGACTGCCTAACGGAGCGAGATGAGCAATATAACATTCAGTGCCCCCCTCCTCACACACTCACCAAAGTTATCTTGCGAGGTGTCAGAGGTGACTGCAAGGTGATGGCTGACTGCGGCCTAACCTTCACCGGTGCCATAATCTCTGCCTCTCGCTTATGCCGTCCTGGCTCTCTTTCGGACACCTGAACAGCGGCAGGGGGGGAAGAGGAAGGACAAGAAAAATTAGAAGAGGTAAAAAAAAAAAAAAAAAAACGCCAGTCGATGTACAGTTTGTACACATCAAAACATCACCTCAGGCAGCCTGCACTGCATCATCAGGGCTTTGACCCCAGCACAGCATGGTGAGCTCAGTAGGCGCTGAACCTTTACTCAGCATATTGACACAACGTTTTCTTTGGTGGGATATGCACTGAAAGCTGGCCAGGACACCTCAGCAGAGTCACCAGTCACTGGCATGAAGGTAGCTCTACCTGTGATCAAAGCGGGGATGGGAAAGGGCAGGCTTCTTCAGCAGATGGCTTCTCCACTTACTGTGAGGTTCAGCTCGTTGATGACGTTTCCGGGTGGCACGCAGTGTGACTCTGAAGTCCCTTTGGTGACAATCTCCGAGATGTACAACAGCCACTTGCCATTTGCCACCTCGTACGGCCAGTCAATCTGCACCGCAAGGGTTCCCATTGTCCCCAACGGCTCACCCTGCATTTCCACCTGAGTGCGCACAGAAAATCCAGAAAATCCATGAAATGGCAGCAAAAATGCTGTTAGCTCCGCCCCCATTCTGGAATCATGATGCAATGATTAAGCTCCTTGTTAAATGTTCTGGTCAGTTTCCTTGTTCTTTTATCAATTAAAGACTAGGGAGCCAATTCATCTTCCCACACATATGACACACGGCCAGAATACGCAGCCCCGTGCCAATCTCTCAGCGCCACAGCCTAACACTACAACTCTGATAAGCTTTCAGCCCAGCCAGACAGGTGTCAGTTGTTGCACAGTGTAGAAGCCATTATGATTACCATTACAAGGGATGCTTAGCTTGCGCTTTTCATGCAAGAGGATCTCTGATTTTACCAGTTCATATGGCTTAGTTTTGTATGTAACAGCAAAGTACGACTGACATTAAACATCTCGATCCAGCATCCTGCCTAAAACGAGCGAGACCATTATAAACGATACTAGCAAATCATCTTCAGAAACTGGTTACGGGCCCAAAGTGCTGCTGGTTTTATAAAATACATGTTAACTGAGACACTTGCGGAAGGCAATGAAAACAGCTGATAATCAGAGGATCGAGCAGTACAGTATGTTTGTCAGTTGCAACGTTTTTAAAGCTAGACAGTGAAGATTACAGTAGCAGAGGGAGGATGACGACGACAACGACGACTAGGTATATTTCATGGATGGCCCAACACCACTCTTACACACGGCACGTCCATGCCCAGTGACACACGTTTCCTTTCAGAGAACTGTCACTCACCACGAAGGTGTACTCCACTGGACTTCCCACATCATTGGTGGACTTCATAGCCGACTCTCCCATCACCTTCCCACTGAAGGATTGTTGAGTATGCGAAGCGATTCTGGAGGAAAGGAGAAAAAAAAAAAAAAAAAAACCACGGTGGTCGCTTCGCAAAGCCAGACGATCAGAAAGAAGTCAATACAACATCCAAAAAAAAAAAAAAAAAATCAGGCCTACATGAAGAAGGTGGTCTGTATGGTGAAGTCCACCTTCAGGACAACAGACACAGGGGAGAGGTCACTCTGCTCACTGATCCTGCAGAGAAGGACAGGCGTGCGTTCACGAGAAGTCAGGTCACTCACGAGAAAAAATATGTCAAGATATTGATACTAAATACGAAGTAGACAAAGTAGGAGGTAACAATCACCAAGGTTACTGAAGGTGACTGAATACCGTTTTTTTTTTTTTATTATACACTTTAACTAAAGATATTAAATATCAAATATTTAAACAAACAGAAGAGCATATAATTATGACACAGAAATATTATACATGTCATAAGAGCATGTGAAACTGATCATCCTGGTGAAAACGACTGTTCAAAAGATAACTCCTGATATACTGGCCTGTATGGAAATTTACAGTTACCCCCTTAGACTGTGCCATCCTAAACCCAGAAGGGCCACTGATACGCACTAGTGATTTCTAAAATGGGTGACTTAAAAATGGTCAGTTAATCTAAATGATTAACTGATCAGTACCTGCCTGTGCGTTTGCTGTGTTATGCTAAGATTAAAAAAAACATTTATTATTCCTAAAATAGTACAATATGAATATAAACGGCTAACTGAATTTAGTCCGGCTGAGATCACAGTGACTCACGTGGAGAGCTGCAGCTCTGCCTGGAGTTCCCGCGTGTACAGAGTGATCAACGTTTCAAAGACAATCTGGAACGAAACCTGTAGGGTGGGGGAGAGGGAATGAGGAATCAGCAACACGGCGTGGTCATCACCATGCCGGGAGATCCTGAGGCCTTAAATAATTCAAGTGAGGGAAGTGGCTTAGTTTAGGGTTACCGTCTTGTTGCTAATGAAAGGGTTCCCCAGATCACACAGCAGTGTCTCCTTAAACTTGCAGTGGAGGTCCATGGGCTGCAAAACACACGGGAAGCTAACGACACTCCTGGACGTAACACACTTAAAAACAGCAGTGAGGTGAAGGGAAATGGATCACATCTTAGCATTTTATCAAGAAATTTAGACATTTTTTTTTTTTTACAGTTTTGATTGATTTATAGAAAGAGACACTAATGATGGTTACTTATTACAGTTAAGTAAGTTGTCATACGTCACAATCTGTCAATAGTATAGAAACCATTTCTACCACAGAAATATTTTTAACATAAACACAACAAATGTCTAAGCAGCCATTTCACTGAAATATAAGAATAAAATGGTGTAAAACAAACCGAAATCTGACTGCATCAGAAGAACAGTCAACACTCAAACCGCATATCACCCAATATAAAATGAACTTTTAAATTTCTCCCATCTAGAATTCTTTCATGGCCTTTTGCTCAAGCCTGTCAACAGCTACAGTATTCCTCACTTACAGGCATTTATATTTAAATAGTGAGGGGACAAACGAATCTTCAAAACCCATGCTGGGTGGGAGTACCCCAAACTACCGATCAATGCTGGCTCTCAAACTGACTTCACTTGAACAGACACCATAACGGATAACAAGCATCACGCACCGTGTGAAACAGTGCCCCCTACTGTACCTACCAGCTGGCGGACTGCGGAGTAGCGCAGCGACGAAGGAAAAGTGACGTTCAGCACGGCGTGGTGGGCGTCTTCGGCCAGTTTTCCAGGGCCTGGCGTGTTGGTCACGTTCACCTTCAATACCACCTTCTTCACGGTGGTATTGTATTGCATTACCTGTAGCGCCCCCTGGCTGCAGAGGAAGATGAAAATGCTTGCTACACACGTCTAAGGAGGCCTCTATATACTGGCCCATGCTTTGACAGAAGAAGCGAAGATCTACCTGGGAAACGCTTGAAGATATTCATTTGCAAACTCCGCTGTCAGCTGCAGGTTGCTCGTGCATTTGTTATCCGAGCCGCAAGCTTTCTGGAAGGAAATCTGGACGGGAACAGACGGGCCCACAGGAAATTATAATCCAAACACAATTTTGGAGCTCCAGCCCCTTCCCCACAACCCCGCAGAGGGTAAGTGGTTCAAAATATGGCTTGATGGACAGAGTTATACTGTGTCAGAAGGGTGCTATCGGGTTTTGTAAGATGGCCTGGAATGATATCTGTCAACAAATTCCACGGAATCTTACAATAAACATGCTTAAGAACTCAAAGTCCAAACTTCAGAAGGTGTCTATATTGGGTAGGCCATTAAGATTCTGAAATGCCATGTCTGTATTTCAGTGCCACCGTAAGTGTAGTTCTGCATACCTCGGTTTTCTCCAGGAGATTCTGCTTGTCACTAAACACTGGGAAGGCGTCGAGGTTTTGAAGACCTCTGCGAGCCCTGGGGGTCTGTTCGTGAAGGCTCACGTTGAGTAGGAAGACGACAGGGGTGAGCTTATCCCGAACGTGGTCCTGCGGAGGGGACAGAAAAACCAGCTCACCAGCGAGCAACCTACACGCTTACTACACCCTCCGGGAGGACACCACCTTGTCCATCATCAACGCTTACGTACGCAACCCCCAACAAACGGCCGGACGAGAATTAGAATTCATTTCTTTAAACCAGGGAACTCATTCAACAAATTTGATCCCAAGTTTCTTTCTGCAGGTGGAGTTATTGTTCAGTGGTAAGGACTGTGTCCTCACTCACTGATGCCTGCAGGTGTGATTCCAGCGCGTGTGTGTGTGTGTGTGTGTGTGTGTGTGTGTGTGTGTGTGTGTGGGGGGGGGGGGGGGGGGGGAGGGGGGGGACGGGACGGGGATATTCACGTGCTCTGCTAAAGTTCAAACAGGATTTCTCCAGGTGCTCCAGTTTCCTCCCACAGCCCAAAAATAAAGGTTTACACGAATAGCATTTCTAAATCACACATACTATGCCTTTGTGTCTGCATCTGTGGTCATCCCATCCAGAGCATCCCCAGCCTAGTGCTCTGTGCTTCCTGGAACAGGCTCCAGATGCATCACAGCCCTGTGCTGGAATGGGTCATGACGTAGCTACTGGCTAGGTGTTCTCTAGGATGGGTCATGACGTAGCTACTGCCTAGGTGTTCTCTAGGATGGGTCATGACGTAGCTACTGCCTAGGTGTTCTCTAGGATGGGTCATGACGTAGCTACTGCCTAGGTGTTCTCTAAGATGGGTCATGACGTATCAACTGCCTAGGTGTTCTCTAGGATGGGTCATGACGTAGCTACTGCCTAGGTGTTCTCTAAGATGGGTCATGACGTATCAACTGCCTAGGTGTTCTCTAGGATGGGTCATGACGTAGCTACTGCCTAGGTACCCTGTGAACTCATGCGAATTCTCTCGACGAGCCTGCTCAGTGACACAGCTTTGAGGCAGGCCTTGGACCCTTACCACCAGGCTGAGCTGCAGGCTCTGGCACTTGCCGGACGGCATGGACAGGTAGCCAGTGTAACTGTCCTGTTTGTTTTCCAGGAAGCGGAGCCGGGTGCTGCGGCGATCCCAGTCGGACATCACCGTGTACTTCACCGCTGCAAAGGCGAGGGGAGCCCAGCATTACAGACAGCATTTGGCGATACGGCGGAAATCGGAAATCCACAAATAAGTGCAACTTACTGATATTCCTCTTAAAGTCCTTGTTGCCATTGCTGAGGGTGTATGAAAAACACACCTGCACAGTCACGCTGCAAAAAAAAAAAAAAAAACGTGTTAAAAATCTGAAACTACACAATTCCACAACTCCATAAAGTGAAATGTACTGTCTTACACTCGGAACATGCTTGAAGAATCTTGTCGGTTTTCAGTCAGCAACATTAAAAAAGCATGTTAATATTCATCATTGATAGGTAGATGATTCCCAGTCAAATACACACCTTGCTATGTAAATGTGAACCTTCTACAGTCATCCACTGCTGTGTACCTTAGCAATCTGTAGTTTTTAGTTGTCTTTATTGAAATGCAGAGAAGATCCGGATGACCCAGGAGACTCACTAGTCTACCCACTATTGTCCCGGTTGAGGTTTATGGCTCAGCACAGTTCTATAACAGCCGCCCGTATGTTGGGTCGATTTCATCGTTAGATGTTTCTCACCAGGGCTGCTCACCAGGGGAGCACATAGCCGCATTGATGACAGTGGGACTGGCCGAGAAGGTCGTGTCCAGATGAACGACAGGCCGGGACCTAAGGACAGCAGAGCAGATTACAGATCTGCATCACGTTCAAGAAACTTCTGAAAGAAGGGGAGACGGTACAACCTCATGCTTAAGGAAGGCCACAGTGTGCATGGCAGTTTTACACCATATTGACATCTATGTGAAGAAAATTAATCAAGACATAAATACTGCCATTAGCAATAGTCATTTCTTATATTGTTACTTCATTGTTTGCATTATTACTTGAAAATCATGCTCTTGAAGGTAGCTAACAGATACATGAGAAAGGAAATGAGGATGGCAAGGAATTTTATCAGCACCTTTGGCATACAAAGTGATCGGTGAGCCAAACATACATAGAAAGTGACGGGACCCCCAAGACCTGGGCCATGACGAGAGGAGATGCTGACCTCACCCCTCCACCGAGACATCTCACAGTTTTATCGCTTTAATATTATTCTTCCAGGCCATTGTTTAACATATGGCACAATAAGGAAGGGTCCTTCTAAATACACCAATTACATTTGTTTTAAAGTTTATCTGGGGAAAATGGCAGATGCCTCCACCAATGGTAATTTGAGGGTTACCCAAAACTGGGTCACAAGACACTATTAACCACTGTCACATTTAGTGCCCGTCCACTTCAGTACGAAGCATAAAAAAAGGGCCCACCTCAGCAAAGCGATGCGATCGTCCAGGGAGCCCACCAAGAGATCAGGGTAACCGTTCTCATCCATGTCCATGCCACCACTGATGGAGTATCCAAAGGTCTGAAAACCGCCATTGGCGACATCGCGACCCTCAATCACCTGCAGAAATGTCAAGAAAGATCGATGTCATGCCCTCTAGGGAGCCCTCTGTTCCATGCAACGTGCTTCAGGCTCCAGACTCAACACAACCCCTTACAGCATCAGTGGTTATGGGAGATACGGCAATGCCAGAAAGTTAAACAGCCAGGGCACATGTCAACTGACTTTATTCTAGATAAATAATGAAAATGTACGATAGTGTCTCAGAGAGAGATCTGAGGGTGTCCACACTGCGGTACCTGACTGGGCTTCTGACTGACGAGCTGCTCACTTCCCATCCAGATGTAGACCCTCCCAGTATCGTGGAAGGGGGCACCCACCGCGAAGTCTGGGTGGTGAAGAACACAAACATCACTGACTAGAATGGGGTCTACACAGTTCTGGAGCACAGGGCCTTGCGGCAGATGGAGGGAGCAGCACAGTGGCTCAGGGCTCAGTGGAGGGTGCTGTCGGCTCACACCTCCATGGTTGTGGGTTTGAATCTTGCCATGTCCGGCATGTCTCCCTTGTGATTTGCGGCTTTCCTCCTTCAGTCCACAGACATGCAGTTAGGCTAATCTTAATTCCCCATAGTGTCATGTGTGTGTGTGTGTGTGTGTGTGTGTCCGTGTCCTGCGATGGGCGGGCACATCATGCAGTGGGTACCCTAACCCTGTACCCTGTTTGGGGCTGGATGACAGTATCACCCTACATTAACCCCCCCCCCCCGATGTTATGTTGTATCACCTTACATTGTTCTGTAAAATAACAGTTAGTTCATTGCCATATGCTGAACCGAACTAAAACAGAAATGAACTTACTGATATCGCCAAATGCTATTTCAGTTACTGTGGATTTTCAAAGAGAATCCAAATCCCAGAGTACAACCTCACATACTCCAGCTTAAAGGGCTATTTCCTTTGGAACCGCTGTAATCATTACATACATCAGTTATAAACCCAGGGAAGTAATTCAATATGCTGGTAAGGTGTAAAGGTGGTGCTTACACGGCGTCGTTCTGCTGACTACCACTAGGTGGCAGGAGAGTACCGCTAGATACCGTATGTCGCAAAGGGCAGTGAAGCGAGGGAATGAGCACATTTAGCATGTTTAGGGAGTTCCATTAGTGATGAAGGAGAGGAAAACAGCAAGGCAGAGAATGACTCAGCTTATCATGAGTCATCCATCTGGTCATTAACAACTTGAATGACTAAGCGGAGCGATATTAGAGAATTTGAGGATTTGATGCTGGGGGGTAAAGCAGTGGAAGTTGCCATCTTGCGTATTGTTTCTCCCCAGATACAATTTGAGGAAATCAACACGATTGTGAAAAGGCAGTGTATCGAACAAAACGTATGGCTAATAAACAGACACACTAAGTTTATCACAAAAACACCCGCTTGCACTTTTTCCATTTAATCCCCGTTGTTGGATCTCAGTCCTGATAATCAGAATGTGACGTTTTATGAGTGAAGGTTTCTGCCTTTACCTGAGAAGCCATCCTGGTTGATGTCCCCAATGGCGGCCACAGCCATGCCAAACGCTGAGCCCATGGAGCCACAAAGCACAACGCTGGCCGTTTCCTGGAAGGAGCCGTTCTCGTTCATGAAGACATGGACCGCACCGCCTTCCTCCTTCTTTCGGTCAAAGTAAAACGGGGCCCCCACCATCAAATCATTCCAACTGTTTCACAAGAAACACAAAGACATAGGAACACAGGTTTATTTGGGCTGGGATTTTAGTTCATTCCTAGCTATGAGTTTATTTCATGGTAGATTTCATTCTCGTTTAATTATTTAACTTGAGTTATTGATTGCATCTGCTGTGATTTCTGAATCAACACAGGTACCTGTGACTAAAGACGACTCATGTTTGCTTATCATGAATTGCTGGTGTTTACTCTGGTTTTTAGATGAATCCAGCTGTGGCGTTTACATGAACACCACAGATAATATCTGACAATAAGGCCCCTAACTGCAAGCCTTTGACAGCCAGTTTACAGATTATTCAGCTAAATGTATAAAAGACAACTCATTTCACTTAATTGCTATGATTTGAGCCAAAACTAATTTCTTTGTGACACTGCATTCGGTGAGAAAAGCTAGACGGATTTTTTAGCAAAAGGACTCTGACTCTGTAAGAAATCTTTTAGCTGTTCACACAACGTATAACCCGAGGAAAAATTATCCTTACAGTATGTAATGTCACGCCGTATCTCTCAAGCGAGCTTGAGGTGAAGAAAGTTCTCTGTCTGTATTCTTTGAGGGTTTTTTTCCCCCCTCATAGCTCTTGCATTGTTTTGAGTATAACTTTTCTTACAGAGGCCAAGATTTTGAGGAATAATGTCTTTTGTTTGACAAACCCAGCTGTCTGTACTGCTCTCTTACGTCACAATGCTAAAAAGCATCAAGGACTACTGTGTCTGCCACAACGCAATTCAAAACCAGGCAAAAGTCTCAGATTACTGGCTGAAAAATGTAAGGATTACCAAAAAGCTGTTCAAGGTCATTGACTACTGTCTATAATTCTGGGATTCCTCTAAAGAGCCACTGTCTGCCTTGATATCAGCATTACAATCTCGATTCATTCGGTTAAAATGTTTCCACAGGAATGACCCGACAGGTCTTCTTCACCGTTTCACGACAGTCCCAAACATGTAATGTGTCTGCCAGACGCATCGTTTTGACTCAGCCTTCCAGTTCATCCCATTCAAGTTCCAGAAGCCTGAGGTCTGGAGAGGGCAAGCTCGCCCATTTATTTGGGATGTCCTTCACATTCCTTCTCCGTCCGCTATTTCTTGCACAATTTTAAGGTATGTTTGGGGTCATTGTCTTTCTGAAGAATGAAGGGTTACACAGCTGGCTGTAATTCCAACAAAATTCCTTTGAAGGGTTAGCTGTGATAGTCACGCTCGTTCAGATTTGGTACAGATCACGAAAATGTAAAGATTTGGTAAAGATCTTGAACTCTGCCACCACCAAAACAACCACAGTCCATGGCACTGCTTGACTTCCTTCGCGCTTGACAGTGGGAACAACCTTGAAAACTCACTCAGTCACCATGGTAATGAAGTACAGACATGGCTCACCAGCGTTTTCGACAGTAGTTGCTACCTCAGATCCCCCCGACTGCTCACACCATATCCAACTAAAAATTTTGCACTGCCTGCAATTTTACCTTTGAAGTCTCGCTATTTCATACTGGTTTTCAGTTCCAGATCTCACTCTTCTGAATGCAGGGATGCTGACCCGTGTGTCGGCAGGGACACTCAGACCGCTACTGTATAATGACCGAGGTTACAATCACGTGTATGAAATTAAACGGTAAGAAAGGTATGTCTCACAACAGTGACCCTGGGGAGACCCAGCAGTAGATAAAGCCGGATTTTCAGTTGTCCCAGTCCTTTTTCACGTTGCATTACGTGATTCCCCATTTGCACACGAGTGCATCAGGCCCCCCCTTTTAACTGAAAGACTTGTGCTTACCCATCGCTGTTCAGATCAGCAGCAGCAATGCTGTTTCCGAAGTAGGAGCCAACTTGCTGTCCGTTCAGGATGAGGGCAATGGAGAGCTTGGTGCTGTTAGTCATTGACAGGATAACAGAGCCCCTGTCATTGTAGCGGGGAGACCCCGTCACCAGTGTGTACTCGTCCTTGCTGAGCACCTTCGTTTCCTCCAGCACTGAGTAACCTGCAATGGGCAAGAGGTGTCGACTGGTGTGGCTCCACAACAGGAGCGGCCGAAGACGCAATCGAGCCAACAACGCAAACCACGCCGACGTGACTCTACCACGAATGCTGACCTACTGTAAGAAATCCACTGCGATGCTTCAGATCGCACGCTGGCGATACCACCTTATACAGCGTGCCCACCGAGGTTTTATAAGAATCATACCATGACTCACCTCAACGACATGTAAAATACGTGATTCAGCACGATGGACGACTTTGAGTATGTAACACAGAAAGGAACGCAAAACACACACGCACTACACAACATAACAGAAAACAAAAAAGCACACAGTGAGTCTGCAGGACAAACACACCAAACAGCAGACGTCACATTGCTGCTCATCGAGAGCCCAGAGGCACCCAAAGCCCAAAACGTCGACCAGCACCCTACCGATGTAGCTGTAGTGCTTGCCCATTTTGTCAAAGCTTTTGCTGATGTAGTCCCAGGAGTGCTCGGGTGAAGTATTCCTCCACGTAACATGGACATTGCCTGGCGTTGGAGAGAAGACAGACAGCAAACGTTTGGGTCTGCGGCTCCATGAAGCCACCTGAGATGAAGGAGCTTCACTTTGCCACACCTTGCCAAAGAAAGCTTCCCGGCGAGCCGATGTAGACGTCGGTCCCCGTCATGCCAGCCGAGATCCCCATGGTACACAGACCCTCTTCTTCCATGTAATAGTAAGGGTTGCATCCCTCATAATTGTAGGTCTGCCACTCATCGTTGGAGTGGAAGGTCAGGTCGTTTCCACGCACGAAGCACTTCCCGGTCATTCGGAGTTGGTCTGAGGCTCCCTTTAGCAACGTGACGTGCCGGTGACCACAGGTCTGTAAACAGCGACGTAAAAAAAAAAAAAAAAGATAACACATGAAGCATGAACGACCGAATACTTTAAACAAGACGACGACGAGATGCAGGGATAACTTCCAATGGGCCGATAATGTTTTAAAATGTACTGCTTTTTAATCAGAGCTGAGCTTCAGGCCAATGAGCAGCGACTGTAAGCTTAGTACTTTGAGTAATTTTACACAGAATAATGACTGAAGGGCTCGAGTCATTCATACTATACATAAGAGGCACCCACATGGTGCAGTATTAACATATCAGACCCTTCTGTGACCCACAGCGTGCTTTATTTACTGAAATAGCCGGAGTGAGAAAAGGGGTCGGTGGCGGAGGAGGCCTCCAATGTGTAAGGGTACTGACCAGCACGCGGCCCCCCGCCTCTGGCTTCTGGCTGCTGACAGTGACCCCAAGCCACATTCCTTCCACCATCTCTGAGGAGGTAGCTAAAGGGAGGGGAGACACGGCGTGAAAGGGGGCACATTAAGACAAAGCGGAGGAGGAGGGGTGCAGAAGAAAGAGACTGGAGGAAGGCTGAAGGGTACGCAAGTACTGAGAATCTTTCGAAAATGATCTTCGGCATGTTCTCGTCGAGCTCGGTTCACACGACGTTACTTTATTCAAAGCGTTTTGAAGGCTCGGTTTCTTTAACAGATGACAGACATGTGAGGTACTGCATGTCTCGTATGGACGTCCCACCAGAGTCTCTCGGTTCAAGCTCTTGGAAAGACTAGACTACCGGAAGAGGTTTGCACATCTTGTTTCCTTTTACTCGAGCACACCACTTCACACCGTACATCAGAATGCGTTCTCTGTTGCAGTACAGACAAACGGACGAAACACATTCCGAGCCAAAATGCTACAAGCAGCTACATCTCCAATCTAATCATCATTAAAAACTCATCATCAGGCAACACTGTGGGACTCGCAACCTGAGCTGCAACAGCCAAATTTAAAAAAATTAACTAAGATTTCCTTTATTGAGTTTAGGAAACAACAAATTGCAGTGTAGTTTGAGGTCCATGTTGGCCTATCCGTACTTTCTCACCCATCGGCACATTTGAGAATGAGATCGGCGTGGCGGCCTACCTGAGCTGACGAGATCCATCCTTGTGCAGTCCGAGGTTTCCATGGTGACCGGACAGGAATAAACGGCACCCGTCTCATTGGCCGTTAGCTGCGGAAAGGCTTTCTCCTTCGGTGCTCCCGTCAGAAGCCTGGAAATGTACAAAAACAGTCTGATTCGGTCCCACAGATGAGTACAATGAGAGTAAAAATCCGTTGCAGCACTAAAGGATGGATAGTTTCAGAGATATTCTGAAGATGCCATCAGTTGCTGACCACGTAGACTGGAACCCGTGCGTGGGATATTTCGGGAACGCTGAGGTTATACGCCAGTGCGGCATTTGAAATCGCAAGTACCAATCGCTGACAGGCGAGGAGAAACAAAGAAACAGTCGATCAGCTCGGACACATCAGGGGACTTCTAGCTTCGTCAGAAAATACCGAGGCATGTCTTCATTTATATCCACATTTCTTTTAGCATGCGTGTGACTGACCAGGGGACGGGAGGGTTCCCTACTCAATAACGGCCGGCTGCTATTCAGAAAGGGAGAGAAGCGTGGGAAGAGAGGAGGCAAAATTAATCTGACGGTAAGAAAGGTGAGAACGAGAGACTTGGACAAAAGAAGCAATTCACTCTCCTCAGATGTGCCTAATCTCAGCACCCAGTCCGCACCTCCATACCCCCATTACAGCTCCATCCCTCAGGAGTCATGTGACCACAAATCAGATCTGGCATGGAAGGAATGCGTGAGTGGGGACGGCGAGTGAAGGGGCATCAGCAGGTCTGAACCTGACGATGGCACACGCCAGCTCTCCATCTTCTCACAAACGCTTTCACTGCAGCAAATCCCACTTTTTGTGTCTTCTTCTGTGCGTGTGCGTGTCTTTTTCTAGGTCACACAACCCCGTCCCCTAAAGCGGGATATGTAATTCCATCTGTCAAGCTGCCGTCTCCACCGGTTAAGGAACGCCAAGAAAATACAAAGAAAAGAAGATTTTGTGACTTCTGTGCTGTTACTGCCCAGCAACATGGACTAAGTGGACCGGAAGTTAGAATTCCATTCCCCAAGGCACCGAAATGGCAGCAACCAGGAGACCCGGTGCCGAAATTGGGCTGACGTCACCCGAGTAAGACGGATGGCTTCGTTGCCCGCAGGTGTGTCCTTTGACACCCGTCATCATCTGCTCCCGGAACGATCCAAGCAGAGGCCATTAGTACGCTGCTCATTAATGAAAGGCAGGCATGTAATCTCAATACTTAACAAGATACTGAAGATATCTAGGGCACGGCCACGCCATAGCCAGGCAAATCGGGAGGATCTTATGAAACATAGTGTTGAGCAAACGAAACACAGAGTCTGAGAAGCAGTTTAAGGCCTTCTTTCTGGGCGAGGCCTGTATGTGTGCTCAGATAAAAGACACTACTTAACATTAGAGTATAGACAGCTAAACTACTACAGAAAGAAGTCAAAATTATTTCTTCTGCTGTCCAAAATAGTACTGATATCTGGGTGGATGGCTCGAATGACCCCAGTCAATCGATGTATTCTTTTAATTTTCACTACCAGCTCAATAACATCGTGAACTTAAGTAGCTAATTCTTATTATGAGGTATCGATTGGCCAAACAAGGTGTACTCCCACAAGTACGCACGTATGTTGGACCGTAACTGCAAATTCTGGGGCGACACGAAGAGATGATTCGAAATACGTTAACTGACACAGTTTGACAAGCCGGCTCAAGATTCTTGCACTGTACTGTGTCTTCTCTGGATAAAAGGTTGGGAAAAAGAAAACTAATTCACTCTTGGACGAGGTGTGTGTCTCTAGACAGTAGAATGTGTTTAATGTGCACTGGAGTGCAAAGGAAACACCAACATCTACAATGACACAACACTGTTAGCTCCCATCCAACTGCATCAGCCTCAGGCTGGCACCAAGCGTGGGAGGAAGGTGCTTTTAAAAAATATGTTAACATGACTCGAGATTTCCCAACAACATAATCAGCCATAACTTCACTGGAAGTGAAGAGAAATCAGATCTGATCTTACAGCCAGGACTGGTAATCGTATAAAATCCAACATGGAAGTTAGCTCATGGACAACATTACCGATTAATGCAGTCCTCTATGGAAGAGGACCAGACGTCCTTGTGTGTCGTAGCTCAGCCAATGGCTGAGTAATGCAATTACGTCCAGAAGAGAGACCCTGGGTTTGTGATCATTTAGTGTAGGGCGCTGGCTGACATTCCGCAGATGTGCTGAGATGACAGAGGAAGGGAGGAAGAGAGGGACTGAGAATGGGGGAGGCTGAAGAAAAGTGAGGAGCACCTCCCTAATTGGGGTGGTGTGTTTGTAAGACTCCTGTGGAATGTGGTTACTGTGTCCCACAGCTTCTGAAAGGAGATGATGAGCTCAGGGATCCAAGTTCAAAAACTCCGAAGCAGCAGGTTTTTCAAGGACAGCTTCAAATGGAGTGATTTATGACACCTCTAATCACAGAGCTTAAACGGGCGGCATTACGGCCTCACACCTACAGTGCCGTGTCTATGGAGTTTGCATGTTCTCCATTATGCACTATGGGCAATTTCGAGATGCCAGTTAGCCTAACTGCATGTCGTGGAAACTGGGGTACCCAGAAGAAACCTGCCCGACACATGGAGAACATCCAATGGCACAAAGAGCAGAGGCAGCATTCAAACTCCCAGCTCTGGAGGTGGGAGGCAACAGTGCTACCTAATTAACCACCCACACTAATTATTTTCTACCGGATAACACAGGAGGGCCGGACCCGTAATGGCAGACCACCGCACCACATGATCAAAGGTGCAGGACTAGGTGATAATCTGGGAACACGTGAGCAAACAGACAAAAAAATATGGATGCAGACTTGGCAACAGGACACCGTCCTACCTAATCAGCTTCCGTTACTCCAGAGCGTACAAGAATGGCACCAGCAAAGTCAGCTTTATGATTATTACATTTTCCACATTTGGAGACCACTAGCAACCCCCACTCCCCCTCACCAAGGGGTAAACAATATTAAAAATCTTTTCCGGTGTCATGTAAGACTGACTGCAGTGGCAGCAGTAAAGCCATGTCTGACGGAAGAACCGCTACGCGCTTCCAGATTCCTGGCGCACTGTGCAGGGTGTACAGAGAGCACAACGCTACGCACAATGCGCTGACGAGCAGCACGCTCGTCATTGTGTAAGCGGTACGGCGGTCGAAGCCCCGAATGTGATACCTGAACTCCTTTGACCTGAGCCGCTTCACATTAATACCCATTATTCACACGAAACTGGCCGCTAAAACAGCTCGAGGTGACGTGTTTGTGGAGACAGCAAACGAGCCTTAAACTGTAACAAACTGCAAGGAAGAGATTGTGAAACCAGCCTCCAACACACATATTGCTGACAAGAGAAGCTCTGTTAGCGCTGAGGAAAGTACACGATAGATAGATGTCTTGAACCTAATACAGAACCTCCATCTCCACTTTGTGACAAAAAACCCCCTCGGGTCATGGGATTATGTACAGTTGCTATTTGTAGGACACTCGAGCTGCCCAGAGTAAGAGGTAAATAACAGGCTAGGCGGCAACACGGAGACCTGAACGAGCACAAAGGGCCAGTTAAAGCTATGCTAAGATAGCAGCTGGCCTGCGGTGGACAAAGCAGATTCTGAAAACTGACTTACACAGTTCATAACTTCTGTGGCTCCTACAGGGCAGAATTACTCAACGGAGGCACTGAGAGGAGCTACAGCACTTCATACAACCTCACCTTTCTGGGAAGATCTTCAGGAAGCCATCACTGGACCAGACTGTTCATGACTCTGACCTTTTAACCCCCAACATTTAGTGGTGGGTTAACTACCTTAATTCGGAACTCGAGAATTAAAATAAAGCAAATATCATGGGAAGTATGAATATATAAATCAGGCAGCAACGTTCATTGCTGAATTTTATTTCTTTAATATGCCATCTTCAGACATCTGAGGCATTCTGCATGCATTCAATGCATTCATGCAATGGTGTCTTTAGACATGGTGTCATTCTCTAAATACACAGAGAATCGACTCTGAGGGTCTCACAGAGCGATAAGCACAATGGAACAAAAAGCGACACCCGTGTGGCCGGCCACCTGCCTCCTGCTGTGGTCACCATGGAGATGAGCGACTGGACCCTGTTTTTGAGCACAGAGCGTGACTCAGGAAAAAGTTAATGGAAAACACAGGAAATTCCGGGCCTGCATTCAGACCCTGGGCTGAACACCACGGGCAGTGGCAGCACTGAGTGGCAGATAATCAGGATGCGATGTAGTGGGGAGGCCGTTGTACACTGGAGTGGCAAGATTACCCTTAATTAGCAGCATGTAACAGCTCTACAATGTTACAGCCAAGGGCACTAAAGCGGCTGGCCCAATCGCTACCATAGAAACGGGTTAAAAGCCAGGGACGTGCTATGAAAAGGTACATCTAATTAAAAAAATGCATTAATGAAAACTGGCGTGCCTAGCGATGATTACCACTTTTCATCGTTAGCCACCCACTGGGGGACCAGAGCCTCATTTCAACAGTGTGGCAGGCTGTCTGGTTTTATCTTTAGACGTTCAGGCGTGCATTGATGTGTGACGCTCAGCAAACATCGTCCACCCGCAGAGAAGAACACGGCACTGTAGGAAGAGGGGCTCCTCCATATCAGATTGTACTACCTCTTAGGCAAACCACGACTATCACTACAGTTCACAAGTCAAAACTACTCGCTCAGTGTGTTTCCTTCAGGTACTCCACTTTCTGTCGTCTGTCCAAGACACACAGGATAGAAATGATGTCTACAAAATGCCTTATTGTGTGAGAATATGCCCTGTGATGGACAGAGATCCCATCCAGGGTGTCCCCTGCCTTGTGCTCAAGCTCATCGCGACACAGTACTGGAAGAGTGGTCATGTGATGGAGAACAGAAACCTGTACCTGAAATGTAACGAATTTTCATTTTCAGTGTTGACGATGTCCCAACGAAGGTCACAGACATCTTTATTGCAGTTACAGGAGCCTACATTCCAGTCTGGACATAAATAACCTTCGGTTAGATAGGCCCCTTGGACTGTCATATGGGAGCTTTTTAATGAAAGCCATCATTGCCAAAACTATTAGGTGTCTGGTAATCTGACTTCAGGCCAGAGTCCACCGACAGCCAAACTCATCCACAGTTTCCATTTTCTGGATGCAGTTATGAATGTGGCTTCTCTTTTCACTTACTGCCATACATCTAAGGCCTTACTCACAGGTACGTGCTATAGGCTGCCAAATCCATACGTGTGTATCACCGAGCGACCCATCAAAACCAACAGTGCCTTCGAGCATGTCGCACAGACCACAGAGAGCTGATGGTTTACTGAACGAAAACAAGCAGAATTGAAAACACGAAAACCAACAGGAAGTTGGAACACGGGTCACTGTAATCTCACACATACCAAACTGGCTATCAGACAGGCCAGAGTAAGAGGTCTTTCCCATTAGTGGATTACGAGCCATTACATAGACTCTGGAATATTTCACAGATTAGGTCAAACCAGCAGAGCAGACAGGAATGTGTGGTGAAGTGGATGGAGAACACAGCAGATGAAACCCAAAAAAAGATATTAGGAAGTCATTCCTTCAGGAGTCATTAAGCTACACTACAGCTACCACATAGAGAATGAAGACTTTTCCATGTCTACATCTCACCATAGTCAATTAAGAACCAAAAAAAGGCCATTTAATATGTTATATAGCTTAATTATTACAATCTGAAATCACCCAGTCCGGGGCAGCGGGGCACCAGGAACGTTCTGAGATTCAGGAGACCTTCAAGTGCTGTGAACTCGGTACTTAAAGTACTTCCCATCCCTCTGCAAACACTCAGCGGTTCCAGACCGATTCACCGCCCTTCATCACCCATGCACTTGCCCTACTATAAGTGCACTTGCAGCCAGACTTTGCCAGAAACATTAACAGGACCGACCTGTCGACGTGTTTCACCCTGTGAAAGAGCGGCGTATAATGGAACAATAAGAGAGATTTGATTGCATTGGACAAACAAAAAAGAAGAGAGAACAGCTGGAAGGAACAAGATACAGTGAGTGGATTGAAAAGCGGAGAAGTCAGGAAATTTGGCTGAAAGAGCTTAGGGGAAGATTTACCAAGTTAGGCAGCCTTTTCGCGGTCAATTGGAAAAAAAATTGCTTTGGTAACTTGTAATATTAATAGAGTAATATTACAGCCAGCCCCACAATACATATATACTGTATGTATGAACTGGAGCATGTCCCACACAGCACAGGGTGCAAGGCAGAAGACGACATCCTGGATGGGCTACCAGTCCAACACAGGTTCCAGGCCCCCACGCAAATCTGGACTGGATCAGCTTCAGGAATATGAATGGATACATGGACAAAACGTAAGAATCACAATATTTAAAAAAAAAAAAAAAAAAAACACCACAGGATAACCAATAGCGTGAATGCAAAAAGTTTAACGGTCATACCTTAAAAAAAACTATCTGAGCAGTTGATAGTAAGCTGTAATTTTGAGCTTCTACCCGAGAAGATAGTTAACATTAATCAGCTGTAATCAATAACTGGGTGAATCATTGGAAAAATGATTCAGACGGAGTCTATTAAGTGACTAGATGTCATACTGTACTATATTATAGTCCGGCTGAGTACGGATAGAAATAACTGCAATCTGAGGGCTGTAGATCATGGACCATAAGGAGCAACCAGTTGGAAACAGCAGGATGATTGAAGGTGTGCTGAGGGCAAAAGCAACTCCCCTTCACAGAGCCTAAGGAAGGGTCCAGCAGGTGGCCGGCCTGCCATCTCAGAAACCCAGGACTGGTTTCTGTACTTCCTACCACCTTTGCTAGTCCTGTCCCAACCTGCAGGCAGGCAGGCGATGCACTCAGCAGAGGGATAGGCATTCCAGGCATTCCCGAAGGTCAAGGAGACTGAACTGGCCAATCAGAATGCGGACGGAGGCCAACCCCCTCATCTCACCCTACCGCCATCTCAATGTAAGAGCCAAAAGGGCTAAGAGGAGACAGGGCCTGAAGCGGGGTGTGGGGGAGGGCAAAGCAGAGGAAGGTAAACAGAAGAGGGACTTGTGGACTAAATGTACCAAGATGCCGGAGGGTTTTACAACATTCCAGTCCTCAGTAGGTAGCTCTTATCTGCACAACGGCATGCGGTAGTCCCTTCTCTGTGTTTAACCTGCAGGTGTGGAATCAGGCAGGTGGAAGAACGGACAGTGGTCTCTGGCTTTCAGAATCATATATTGGTGTTTCATTGCTGAAAAAATTAATGAATCCTGCGGCAACACTCTGTGAGGAAAAAAGATGAAGTCTACCTATTTCAGATGGTTCTAATATTTCAGAGAAGTCGGCAATAAAATACTTTCTGTAAGTCTGAGCATTCTTAAATGGCTTCTTAACAACTGCATCCTGTCAGGACAGACTGACAGGATGAGAAACAAACGACCGTTACTGCGGTCTAGCCGTACAGGCGTAGCTGGGCTAATTTTACAACCTAGACCACAATACAGAGAGAGAAACAGAGATATTCTGCATGGACCCATGCGATCTCCTTTGATGTTAAACAACAAATCGAAAAAGCAACAGATGTTTCACATTAAGCCGATCAAAAACATTCATATATTATGAGAATGTATTATTTTTCATAGCGAATGGTCATTTGGCAATTCGAAGCAATGTAAAAAACACACAGCTGTTAAGCAGACCGGTACCGTGTACTAACCCTGGCAGTTTAGTGACTTCCTGACTTCGTATGAACATGACAATCTGCCACCTCCCTGGCTGGGAGTGGCACAGATGAGACACACTCAAATAAACAGTCTTCAGCCCCTCTTACCGACTACCCAAGCTCATTTAGAAGACTGTGCTATGCCACTTCAGCCCTGGATCAGTCTACACCCCCCCCCACAAAGACAGCAACTGCCTGTTGCATCCTGCAGACAAAGCGATCCAGACAGCCTCCAGAGCTCACTCTCTACTCTGAGCTGGCATCATAGAGAGTCATAGAGAACTGAAGCCCAGGGTTTCATTAGCTCTTATCGCCGTTTCCTTTAGGAGATACTCAGCAGCACTGCCTCATTCAGAGCTCCGACGTCCCTCAGTCCAGCCGCTTTTCATATCCAGTGGCTCGATTGTCAATTTTTTTTTTTTTTTGTTTTGTTTTTTTTTTTTTTTTAAATCAAGACAGCATGTACACATTTTTAAAACCCGTTTACTGAGACAAGGAAGCACTTCGGGAACAGGCTGCAGTTTTCAGCTTAGAATCCCGAGTTCATAACCGCTGTGCCACCTGCTTCCAGGATGATCACATTTATGATTAAACGAAGCCCTCTATTGTCACAGTCCACCAAGGGAATGGCGGTCTTAAATTTGGACAGATGCTGGGAAATTAAACCATTAAACCAAGTATGAGCACAGTGAGTCGGAGGATTTCAATATAATCATGAAAACATGCTACTAAACCCCCTTTATTGTTGTTCCGGAAAATAGAGGCTCCTTGGGTCCAAAACAACATTTAATAATGTTCCTGCTGGCAGGGTATGACGTGAAGGCCCTTCAGTGGACTCAAGCCTAATGTATTTAAACAGACCCCCTGAAAATAAAAATTAAAAAAAGAACGGAACACAGTTGGAAACGTTGGCATCCTTTTCAGAAGCAGACTGCATGCCACTAGAGGACCTCACCTCGGAGAAGATATAACTTAATGTCTGCCCACTGCATTGCAGTGAGAACAGACTTGCAAATTTACGGACATATCAATGTGCATATGGCATAGACCCGTCGGTCTCACGTTGACACACGTGTAACCTTCTCTATTTTTATGCTTCCTACTCTTCACAGACGGCAAAACTTCCAGCTGGAAACACGCAAGCTTGCCGGACTGAAAAAGACCGCACCAAAATGAAATGCCATGCTTGTGGCAAAGACCTGCCTATCCAGACGAGACCTACGCTCTACAAACTGAAATCCTCTCCAGTCCGTAGCAGGGCTTCAAAATCCCCCCACCAGGACAATCACTGCCATTTACTGCCAAAGATTTTCACACCACCTGTTTCACCTGGGGCCACACTAGCAGCAGCCCAAACAATGACATAAAAAGTCCTGACTTCAAACATTCTGCTATAAAGTGCTGGCTGGCATAAAACTGCTGTTGGTAGTTGGAATACGATACGAATGAAACACTTTAATAAGACTCTAATAGGATTCCACGTGACCCGGCTACAGGGAAAGGAATGAAGATAAGCCTTCACAGCCAAGTTCTTTGACCCATTTTTCTTTGTGTCTTCTTTGCTCTCCATACCACTTATCACTGAATGCAAGATAAATAATTACCATACAGCCTCGCCTTGCTGGCAGTAACATCTTAGACATGTCAGTTGTCCGTTTTTAGATACATTATTTGCAGAGTATCCAGTTTCAGTACACACAGAAAAACGTAACTCAGTGTCACCCCTGATTGTGTTAAACGTTCTTTGCAGATTCAACTGGGTTCTCACTGGCTGAATTAACACTTAATGAAGTTACAAAGGAAACAATAATATGAAATATGTCTGTAGTTATGAAATCATAAGCACTGCGCTGCACAGTCGCCTTCCTCAAAGGCTGGCCTGCCAAATGTAGCTATATATGTGAATTACTAATAGCTAGCAAAAATGTTTTCAAAAAGTAATAAAACTCATTATTGCATACACTACATTTGTACTCCTTGTGGGTTGTCATACGTCATGGCTTTAAACAGCAAAACAGGACTCATAACCGTGAAAGATAATGGATTTTGTACCGTGAATAAATGTAAAAAAGGAGCAGGCATTATGAAGTTGTCTTTTAAGTGGTCGTACAATTTCCAGCAAGCAAACAAAACACACACACACACACACACACACACACAGGGTCTCCGTTTTAAATTTAACAAATTATAATGAACTAATCATGCAGCTGAACACACTGGCGTGTACCTGTGGGTAGAAATAAGGAACTGACACACATTACGGCCGTCTACGACTTCCCTGTCTGTATGGCGACTTCTATTTCATGTATAAAATACTGTACAGGAGTGACCTTAATGGAAAGAACATCTTCAGCGGCCGTGTAAGAGTGTTACAGTCCCTCCTCGTACACTCAGCGCTTATTTACTGCGTCTGAATTTCCTACCGCACGACGGAGTTTCCATGGCTACTTTGATTACCAAAGATAAGGCGACCAAAGTCACAAGATATGATGGATACGTTCGGAATAAGAGGAATATGAATATTAACATTCCCGTAGGAGGAACAGCAGGCTGAAGGTCAGCTTTTCTGTCTTCTCCTTCAGTCTGCATTACTGTGTGCCAGCAGACGGTAGGAAAACCCGATAGCGCGCCGGACGACAGGTGACAGCTCGCGCCGCTCGGTGACGTTACAATGTAACAAAGCGGACAGACGGCGCCCGCCGCCTCGCGCGGGGAGGACAGCCGCTCGGTGACGTTACAATGTAACAAAGCGGACAGACGGCGCCCGCCGCCTCGCGCGGGGAGGACAGCCGCTCGGTGACGTTACAATGTAACAAAGCGGGTCGAGTGTCGCCCACCCAGGCGGCCGTAATGCGCCTCCGGAGCGCCCTTCCTCAGCAAGTACGAATGAGCACGAAGAAAGTTTGCACGGTCCCCGGTTGGATATCATTCATTATCTGCTACTTTTGCTCTAGAAGCCTTAACTACGACGTCGTGCTCGGCTACTGCGACGCTGCAAAGTGGAACCCATATTCGCCTGCAGCGAGAACAAACGGAACCTGTTCGGATACTTACAGATATCTTTTCGAACCTTCTGTCTGCTTGTGGAGCGCCACGGAGAAGCCGAAGAGACTGCCTTTAGTCCGTCCTTCCTTTATAACTGGGAACCTGACGTCTAGATTGAAGGCACAGCAGGTGTGAATACAGGAGAAGAAGAAGAAGAAGAAGAAGAAGAAGAAGAAGGAGAAATCCGCGCAGAGCGGCCGTAACTCTTTCGAGGCCATCCTCATCCTCATCCTCATCTTCATGGTCTGCGCGCTTCCCGACTGCGGAAAGGCTCCTGTCTTAACTGGAGAAGTCAACGTTGAGCTGTTCCCGCCCTTCCTATCGCTGGGACTCACACACCCACTTCACAGAGAAAATATTAAATGAACCACATGACATAAACTGTGTACAAGACAAGACAAACGCTTTAAACTTTATAAAAATAAATTTAAAAAAAAACAGCTTATTATTGGCAGACCTGATAAACTAACAACATGGTCATTTTTGGCAGAACGATTTTAGAATAAGGTATGTCATTATCTTAATCATTCCATTATTATGAAAGCTTGTTATTATAAGACCCCATTCTGATAAATACATACAAAATAAAAACAAATCAACAGTTCATCCATCTTCCATAATCACTTATCCATGCAGTACTGAGTCCTGGGAAACCTGGAGCCGATTCCACGAAACGCACCTGGAGTGATGGCAGTCCAATTTAAAGTACACACTCTCACACAGGATGCGCAATTTAGAGACAAGAAAACGCATGTTGGGAACTACAGGGAGAATCCACACAGACATGGTGACCACATGCCGACTGGACACAGAGAGCCAGGGTGGAGAATCAGTGAGCTTACATGGTCACTTACAAGGTCACAGACATGCTGACTAACATGGTCACTTACAAGGTCACAGACATGCTGACTAACATGGTCACTTACAAGGTCACAGACATGGTGACCACATGCTGACTGGACACAGAGAGCCAGGGTGGAGAATCAGTGAGCTTACATGGTCACAAGGTCACAGACACGGTGACCACATGCCGACTGGACACAGAGAGCCAGGGTGGA
>JAACJT020023210.1:0-24742 GCA_009936485.2 Gymnarchus niloticus | reverse complement strand
TTCCTTCCTTCCTTCCTTCCTTCCTTCCTTCCTTCCTTCCTTCCTTCCTTCCTTCCTTCCTTCCTTCCTTCCTTCAAGTTCTTCGTCTCTCCGCCATCCATTCGTCCACTCCGCCTCCACGACCTCGCCCACATCTTCCCTCTTTTGTTTCCGTACACTTTACCACTTCCGGTTTCCCGATTTGAAAAGTACCGCCACCGAACCGTTCCTCAGCTTTGCTCATTCATTTTGCTGTTATTCTGGATTGTGTATTTGCTGACTGTGTATGACTTTGCATTGTTTTTCATTTTTCTGATTATCGCTTCTCCCTTTTGTACTTTTGCTGATTTCCTTTTGATCGTTTGGTTATTCATTATTCCACCCGGTTTTTCGTTTACGATATTGTCTCGCCCTTTGGATACCATCGCCTTGGCCTGCGTGTGTGTACATACAGTGTGTATAACTTTGATCCGGTGTGTAGGGAGTGACTGCCATTTTTGTTTTTCGTGTGGGTTTGGTTCTGTGTGTTTTGATAGCGAGTTAGGGAGAGGAATTGTCTTTTGTTTCCTTTTTGTTGTAGGTCAGGTTAGCTTTGGGGAGTCACTCGTTAGTTTGATTTGTTTATTATTTTGGCCTGGGTCGCTCCCGACGATAATTATCACCGGGTGTAAAAATCACATTTGTTGTCTGTCTGTTCACCTGTAAATACAGTATATAAAGTCACCATTATCACTACCCATTTGTGTGCCGTTGTCATTCACCCTTTTCACATCCATTCTGTTACACCCCAACCCTAGACTGGGGGATCATAACAGGCTACATTTAAGCCAGATAAACTCTCTGGCTGATTGAACATCCAAAAAGCATTTACAGACAGACCCTTTCTCAGATGATGATGTTATACAGTAAATAAGATGATTCAAGATTGTCTACTTTCTGGATACATAGTCTAAAGAACATATTTCAAAACTCCAGTTATATATTCATGGTTCATCTGAATTAAGGAAAAAAACATTCTAATTTAACAGACATCAGCTTTAAGCGTATAAGGATAAATACAAATGTGATTTCTGGTGCAGTACTCTAATTCCCATTAAATCACAGTGATCACTTAAGTGTTTCCACTGATGTGAAGATTTCTTAGCCCCTCGCAGCAGGGCCCTGCTCACCTGGGGAATCTCCTGGCATATCCTCCACAATTTAATTACTAATTTCATTTAATAGCATCGTTCATTTTACACATAGCAGTGCAATATGAAAACTGTGCAGACCTCAGAGCTATGATAGCTTAGCTTAAGAATCATTAATAAATCTGGGTGCTTATATTGTGCAAACTGTGATTGCCATAGCTTGTACAATTGTAAACACAGACTCAGAGCTAACAAAAACAACCGTTTACACAGAAGTCTCAGCACCCTAGCCAACAGTTATTACATGCAGAACACAGGGGTGCCACCACCTGCCACAATACTCTCATTCACAGAGGGCAACTCCATACATGAAGGCCCTTAACATAGCATAGTGCAATGCACTTACACTGTGTGGACACCAACATGTGTGACTCTCCATAAAGCAGGCATAACTATATTTACATATAGGTAACTATGTTTTTAATCTGAGTCTTCTTCCTTGTTCCTGGTGGAATGGAAAATTTTTGTTTTGTCTTTCTTAACCTTTTTATCCCAATGTCTTAATCTTTTACCATTATGAACTTCTCCTTCTCAACACATGGATTGACCAGGTTAACTTCTCCTTCTTTACAGACTTTATTACATGACGGTTAAACAAAGACTAGCTGCATTCGTGACATTGTAACATTTCCTTTAATGGTAATGCTCTGCAGAATGCTATCAGGCTAAAAATTTGTGTAGATAGAATGGGAAGTTGCTGCTTTGCACTCTGTGAATGTGAACCTTCTGTGCAAAGAATAAACCACAACAGATTTTTCAGACCCGGGTTTCAGTTTTTTTCTTCTCACCTTTATTTGAGTAAAATACATTTTTTTCACAACATTGGTTTGTGGACTGTTAATGCCTTACTCATGCCTGTCTGTCTGCCTTGTGCCTATGGCTGTAGCCTTCTCTTGTCTTGTCCCCAGATTGTGGTGGCTTGTGACAGTGCAAAAATGATTATTATTATTATTATTATTAATGTTATTATTTTGTAATGGTTGAACAACCTGTGGTGGCTCTAGACCATTTCAAAAGGGACCAAGCCTGTTGTTGTTGTTCTGTTGGAGGGGTACATATGAAAAAAATCTTGTGTTGCCACCAATCAAATCACAAGTGAGAACCCTGTAAACCCATCCCAGAGACGAACCAGTCAGAAGACAGTAATGCTGTCTATGTGTATGGTCATCATGAGCTGACGTTGACTTGAGAGCAGCCTACAATAATGGAAAAGTAAAGAAAGCTAATTTAAAGTGCTCTTTTTATTATTATTTTTAAAGTAGCACCATTAAAGCCAGCATCAAACACTATCTTCTTCTTCCCCCATTAACATGCTTACCAATTTCCTTCAAGGAACATCATCAGCCCAAGCAATCAGGAGAGTGTATAAAAGAGCTTTATTATCAAAAGGACATTCAGACAAAGCTACTGTCAGCCCCCTGTTCTCATTACCTTGGTGGGGTGAAACAATTACTTGCTGCAGGAGTGAGAATACTAAGCTGGATTAATTAGCTATCTGCCCAATGCATTATGGATTTTCACAGTCAGTTTTATGGCTTGCACACATTCTGCAGAACCTCATACAAATGAGTTATATTCAACAGGTAAACAGAGCCTCAGTCCATAAATTATATACTGTATAGGGCAATGGCAGTTGTAAATATGTGCATTCATCACCTTAAAATACCACCTTTGCCTGTAAACATCAATTACATATCAAACTCAATAAAATATATAAGATATTGTGGCAAATAAGTGGGCCATTTGAAAATTAAACACAGGACTCAAAGCAAATAGAAAATGTTTACTTTGTCGTCAACAATAACACTCCAGCAACTTACATACAGGGCATTACAGGTGCACAACTGTGATACACTATTTACAACACATATTTATTAACTATTTACACTGGTGCTGTGCTGAATACGGCTTTCCAAGGTACAGTTGATCAGGCCTTACAGCATTTGACTTTAAACATGTTGTGGTGCTGTAAGGGGAGACCCAGTGGTACCCAGAGTGCCATGTTAAACTAGGCACAGCGCCGGTCTAAATAGATATTAAATATGTATTTTATATAGTGTGAGTTAATTTGCACCTGCAAAAAATTGCTACACTGTGTTATGTCCTCATTGTAATAATGTAATAATCTGTAACCTCTGAATCTGTGTCTTGTAGCTAATGTTGCAAGCACTGTGAGCGCACTGTACATAGTTGATGGGTTCGTGGTCGGAGTATACAGTGTACAAATCCATTTTGCTATTTTGATGGTGGAAAAAACAGATTTTGTGCCAGCGCAAGGCGCAAAAAGGTTGTCCTAACTCTCTTAATTATTCAGAGGTGTGTTTTTGGCGTAACATGCAATAAACCAATCAGAATGGCACGTCACCTCACCTTTAAAAGGCAGGGGTGCGTGAGCCATGGCGGATTGCTATTATAATGGCATGTTTACCTGGCAAACCAAATCAGTTTTTGGCTGGAGAAACGGACCTGGTCGTGCACAAAGTGAAAAGGTTGGGGGCACATCATTTACGGGAGCACCACTGGTCCACCTAAGCCTTTTGAGGTGAAGCTGCAGTGGGAATATGAAGAGAAATTTGTCTCAAAATGATTTACAAAATTTTCTGGGCATGCTACAGACAAAACACCACACTATCTGTCTATTGTTATGACCATTATATTGTGTGAAACGGTCCGAGTCGCCTGTCCTCGGTGTCCATGCATCCGTACCTGGTGGGGGCATTCATGGAGAGGGTGGGGGGGTAGACATTCTGAGCCCCTTTCCCCACACCAATGCCAGGAACAGCAATGTACTTGTAGCCACAGAATATGCAGACTATGGACTGGCATTTTGTCTAGGGTGTCCAGTACCGGTGTTTCCTAATACAGGCTCCAGACTCACTACATCTGGACCAGCAATTATGACAGTAATAATGCAGACTGTGCATGGGCTGATGAAACAACACCAGGGTGCAGTGGTTGCCCGGCAGAAGCATGCCTACGATGTGCACTGCCAGAGGCAGAACTTCAGTGTTGGTGACTTTTTTTGGGTGCCCCACCAGAAAAAAAGGGCAGTCATCTAAACTAAAATGACACTGGAAGTAGTCGGGAGATGTACTGGATTGAATATCCTATGTGTTTTCCAGGTGCCAGGGCAACAGACCACTGTGGTGTTGCACCAAGACCATTTGGCACCTCATCACCCCTGCCCCATCCAGATCACCTGCACCGGGCAAGGGGGTGAGTAACCGAGTGGGTGACACACCCCTACTCCTGCTGAGGCTGTGGTTCACCAACTCCACTGTCACTCTCAATGGCTAAGAGACTTTGTTGTGGGTAATAGGGTTACCGGGTACAGTTGACCCCTTAGGTGGGGGCAGAGTGGCTCTGAAAGGGGGGAACCAGGGGCACCCGGAGTTCCGTGTGGCACTTAGCACAGCAGCAGTGTAAATATACCTTGCATACAGTTCAGCGTGTGTCATGTTGCACCTGTTCTTTGTATAAAAGTGTTGCACTGTGTTGTGTCCAAGTTGTTAGTGTAATAATTTGTCCACTCTGAATGTGTGCATTGTGGCTAATGGTGCCAGCACAATGAGTGCGCTGTAGATATTTGGGTTTGTGGTTGGAGTACGCAGTAAACGTTTGCTGATTCATTAAGCTCTGAATCCATGGTAAGTCTACAACATGAACAATTCTAAGGATTCTAACCTAAATGCAACAAAGGAAAACTAATCAAACTAAACAAACCAATAAACTGAACAAATGGAACAAACACTCAACCCAGACAATAGCAGAACCTAGGGTCAAGTAATAAAAGAACTAGGTGAGACACCTGAGGGCAATCAGGGCAAATGCAATACAAACTTAATTTGGGAAACAATGAACATGGGCACACCAGAAACCCTGGCCACTCCTTGGGAACCCAGTGTGCTAGTGTTGATGTAACAGAACCTTTGAGGGGTTATTTAAAGATCTATATTACAGATTGTGCATTTTTAAATTCCCTGACTCTTAAGTCACAAATAATAAATGTCAAATTTGTAAATTATATTTGTGATATTTTAAAATGACTGCCAAGATCATTACTGTTGAATTATTCACCCTTCCATTTTGAATCGGGCCGCAGTAATAACTGCTCATTACGGATTTTGTCAGTTGGTACTAATATAATATTAATTTATATTTATCTCTGTGCACAAACTGATAAAATTAAGATGATAAAGTACCATCTGTCTGGTATAACACTTCTTATATGACTTTGATGGAAGCACAAGTGACATAGATTCTGGGCCTGAAAATGCAGAAATCTGTGCAAGAAATCTGAAATAAACACTTTGAGCTTTTCAGGGACTTCTGCTTTTTACAGTAATTTTTTTTTGTCGAGGTTGTTACCCCAGAAAAAAACTGGATCAGCAATTCACATCCAGCATCAGGATGTGCTAATAATTAAAAATTCAAATCCATGAAATTTTTTACTGGGGGGATTATGGTATTGGCAATGCTATTTGAAGACTCAACACATGAGCTGTACACTCATGACAGAATAGGAGGTGTTTTTAGAAAGCATTGCAATGATTTTACTTATAAACTGTAATGATTTCATCAAGTCTTAATTAGTAAATTTTTTTTCATGTTATATTTTTGTGGATTAGGATGAATTTGATCAGGTTCATAAACAGTACACTTTATCAAGAGTTCTATGTACAGTATTGTGTATACTGATTTTAACAGACACCTTACAGTGCCACGTAGACACATCATCAGTGATGTAACCTGGGGTCATCGGTTGGTTCAGGTCTTTCAACACGAAACACTCTTGTCCAGGCGATCCAGCCAGCGGTGATCAGTCCCCGACTTGTGTCTAGGTAGCTTATATGATCCACGGGTCGCCCCATTTGATCCACAGCCACCTTGATGCTTTCTCAGCAGCATCAGTGATGTTCTTGTTGGCTCTCTTATTGTGCAGTCCCCTGATACCCAGCTCCTTGAGGGCCCTGCAGAGTGACTGGCCAGCAAATCTTCGACAGCCAACCTTGATAGGATAACAATGGGGTTTTCCATCCCCTGCTTCGGCATCTGCCTACGAGCCTCTCATACTTGGCCCTCTTCCTCTCGAATGCCACTCCCATCCGGTCTTCCCAGGGCATAGTCAATTCCAGCAGGACCATCTGCCTTGATAATTGTGACACAAGAACCATGTCAGGGCTGAGCGTGGTCACGGCAATGGTGTCTTGGAATTTCAGCTGTCTCCACAGGTCGACCTTCAGCAGCCAGTCCTGGGCTGTCGCCAGAAGCCCCCCTGTTGGATACGTGCACTGTTGCGGCTTCTCTTTGGCCTTCACAAAAGCAATAGAGCGCTTTGCTGATTGTTGCTACCTACTAAGAGAGATCCCTGTGCTGATGGCCTCTGCAATAACCCTCAGCACCTAGTCGTGGTGCCACTGATATTGATTTTCTCCCAGGGCTTTTGGGCAACAACTTAAAATGTGTTCCAAGGATCCTCTTTCCTGGCACAGCAGGCATGCAGGGGTTTCTGTCAGGTCCCAGGAGAAGAGATTGGTTGGGCTAGGGAGGACATCATAGACTGACTGGGTAAAGAATTTAATCTGGTGTGCCTCAGCTTTCCACAACTCTGACCACAAGATCTCCCATCCATGCCCCTTGCTGTCGTATCCCAACCATCCTGCAGGTCAGGGTTTCCTCCACCCCTGCACGGATTTCTTCCTGGACCCAGACCTTGCCGTACTGAAGTCTTGGGATACTGCCAAATCTTGCCCCTCCTGATGCAACTGCCTCCACCAGCACACTGCGCCAAAGCTGTGCTTCAGCCTGGTGAACTGCCTCCTGAGCCTCCGTAGCCTCAGTAGCATCACCTTATATGGGAGTAAGAACAAGCTATGACTCCCATTCAGTAGCCTGCTGGGAAAATTTATGGTTACCCTATTTGAAGACGCAACACACAGGCTGTTCAACCATGACAGAAAAGGAGGTGTTTTTAGAAAGCATTGCAATGATTTTACTTAGAAACTGTAATGATTTTATCAAGTCTTATTTAGTGAATTATTTTCGTCATGTCTTATTTTTGTGGATTACGATTAATTTGATCAGGTTCATAAACAGTGCACTTTATCAAGAGTTCTACTGTATATACAGTATTGTGTATACTGTGTCCAAATGCCATGTGTATAAAATGTGTGTATTATTTGTTCATTTTAATGGCAAAACATATAAATAATGCAGTATAAAATTTCAGAGCTGTTAAAGGGATGAACGGTCACGTGGTGTTGCCTAGGTGACATATTAGCATAGGCTTCTTCCCCCCTTGTAATATGAACTCAGTGAACACTGTGATGACATGCACACAGGAAAACAAATCAGAAAAGCACCAGGAGACTAACACTACTGCTTTGATCTGTGTAGTCATATCTCTAATACACCACCAAATTACTTGGATAACAGTCTGAGAGTTTTTTTCATAGAGGTTTTCTAGAAAAAAAATGTAGTGAGATTTCTGATTTCTTTAAGATTTAAATGGAATAATAACAACACAGAGAGAGATCTGCTTTAAATCACATTTCTTTTAAGAGAAATCATCTTTGAGAGTCCGAAAATCTCGCAGGAAGGTAAAAAAATTTCACCATATCTAAAAATAAAGCTGCAGGTTTTCAAAGACTTCTTACTCTGCTAAAATTTCCAGAAAATCTTGGGAGGAGTTCACAAACTGTAACCTCTACTGATTGCTAACTCATTGATCCATCCATCCATCCATCCATCCATCTTCACTGACTGCATATCCAATCAGGGTGCTAGCGTTTCGATGGATGTAACAGAAATCCAGTCAATTTCAGGGCACACATTGAAATGCACAGTCACACTCTAAAGGCGAACTATACCCACCCTTCACCCGTAGGTCTTTCTAAATTAGTCACTGCACTGCTTCACAGCCAGGGAAATCAAATGAAATTTTCATTAGGTGCATCCTGCCTAAAAAAGGCTTGCTTTAGGAGATTCTGCAGACTCACTGGAATTTTACTTGGACATTTTTGAAAATACACATATTTTTCTATTTACTATTCATGTGTGGTTTTTATTTAAATGATAAATGAAATGTAAGACGATGAAGATGGAATATAAAACCAAGCTTCTGAATCAATCCTGGTAATGGAATAATCTATAAGACTGGACTGAATGACATAGGAAGAGATGTTCCAGGAAGTCTGGGTAACCGTGAAGTGAAGAAAGATAAGCCCTACATACGTTTGTCATACAAGACTTTCTTTCTTGTTTTATTGGCAATTCACTTAGCATGATTGACACCTAAAATAATTTCGCACATCAGGAAGAACCAGATATAAGCCTTATTTGGGTGGTTCTCGAGCTCCACAGAAATGTTCAGGTGATTATGAAAAGCTGTTATAATTGTACCTGTGTGCATTAAAGTGGCCAAAGAGAGACTATACAGTGGGACTCACAGACCAACAAGGGAGACAAAGAAAAGGGTTGTAAGGGGACCTATTAACATAAATTTGCTAGGCAAAAGCTGTTCAGCAGTAATGCTAGCAATCAGGCACATAATTTGTTTCACTTTCATGCATCAGTCAGGCTTTAATCTTACACATCACGGTCGATACAATTAGTCGATAAAATAAGAGCAACTTCAATTCACTGAGTCCCTGTCGTGGAAGTACATTCAGGCAGTGTATTTTTGAAGACTATGAAGTACTCAGAAGTTATTGATATTTATCATATTTATATGTCACCCTATATTTAGGTTTAGCATTCTGTGGGAAGGTCATTTCGTGATCAAACCCACGTGTCATGGTGATTTCTGACCAAAGCTACATTAGAGGTCTTCCACGTTTTTGGGAACATCAGCAGGGAGGGGGGAGGTGAACCACACTACAAGAAAGGAAGGAAAACAATACATTTGTCACGGACAAAGAAAAATATGTCCTTTTAGTGGGAATGTGTGTTGGCAATGTTGCAGGCTTCCCACACTGACACAACTCGCTGGGTGGGTGGGGGGGGGGGGGGGGGGGGAGAGACAGGATTCACTGAGAGTTCAGGAGCAGCTATGCAAGATAAAGACAAGTGTTGCGGAAAGTCAGGATTCGCGGTTGGGCGGTAGGTACTTGACTAACTGCTGGTGGGCCACTGCCAGGTCTTCCAGCTGGATGGGGAATCGGACATTACAGTTTCCCACTATGTTTCGGATCTTGAAATCCAGGAATCTGACAGGGAAACCCAGCTTCTGCACTATGCGGGCGCATCTGCGTGTTGCCAAATGCGACTGCTCCTCACTGTGATGGTCACACACACATACAGACGAGTTAAACTGCTATACAAACCAATACTCAATCCTACACTTAAAACACGAGGACAGAGACATAATTTCAACCGTGTGAGTGCTTTTTGACTGTCTCAGACATAATACGGACATATTTTGCAATAAGCGATTGGGAGACACTCTACCTCTTAGCTCCTGTGCAGACAATCTTCCCCGTTCTGAAGATGAGGGTCGTCGCCCGAGGTTGTCGCATCCTCATGGTAACGGAAGCAAAACGCTACAGCGGGAAAAAGTTCCATACACGGAACATATATGAAAAACAAGCGGCGAAAAAAAACTATTTCCCCATTTTAAAATCATCTGTTACACATACGACTGATCCCAGCCTGGACCACGAATAATTCAGGTCTCACCTTTGGATTGTATTCCACATTTCTGCCTTTCTGTGCTATTGTGGTAAGGTCAAGCTGACAGCCCAAATTGACAGTGGACACAACATTTCTGCAGTAAAAAAACACAAGCAAAAACAGGACAATTAAGAAGTATTCACTTCACCTGCGCTTAAATAAACATCAGCAACCGCAATGTAGCTCCTGGGACAGACCAGCAGATGATTAATATTAATGTGAAGCCATTATATTTCGAACCACATTGTTGCAAAACAAAGCAACATGAACACATTAGCTTCATTATTGGAATAGGGCTCATTTTTAAACAATTGTATCATCTCAAGGCAGTTGGTGAACTTCTCGGGTATGGATTCCAGGTCCCCTCCAATACAATTACATTCTTTGGTACCTCCATGGGCATGACAGCCTGGTCCTCCGGCCTCACTTACTGCAGCTGTGGAAAGATCCCAAAGCCCTCCACATCAGACGTGGTGAGGGAGACGGGGCTCATGAGGCTGAGCCAGGGGTTGTTTTTAGGCCGTGGGGAGGCGGGTGTGACCATCCGAGAGTGGTTTTGCTCGGGGGTGTGCATGGAAACCTCCGAGACTTCATCCCCCTGCTGCCACAGATGGTCCTCCAGCAAAGAGATGATGTCGATGTTCTGAACGGGCTGGGGGGTCAGGCCTGTGCCGTAGAGCAAAAGGGGACTGAAGATCGATGAAATGGGCATCATAGTGGCATCCTGTGCGGGAGCAAATGAAATCAGTTTGGTGTGATTAACGGACTCATAAAAATACGCATTTTACAGATAAAGCAAACTATAATACATATAGATAAAAATGAACACAAATGCTGTATGAACATTCAGCTAAAATACCTAAGAATCAACTCATATTGAGCACAATATCTCATATTTTTGGTAAAAAAAAAAAATCACTTAATTTTACTTCGACGAATAAAAACAACCGCTTTTAAAATTAAGTCTGCCATATTTACGCGACTAACCAAGTGAGTGAACGCCGTAGATTGCGTTCCAGTTTCAGGTACCGAGGTCTTTACCTGAGGAGTCGAGACTAAGTCGTCGTAGGTAAACGGCTTCTCTTCCATGGCAGGCGTTATCCTCCACGGTTTACCTTTATAATCAAGCCCAAAAAAAGCACCGCAGACTGGTGTTACCTGGGAAGGAATTTCACGAAACATTTGGTTTGATTTTGAAGAGAAGCGCTCGACAAGTGAAAGACGAAAGAAGCATCGCCTGACGGCGTAGGCCGTCCCTCACATGCCGCTCGTCATTCCAACAACAGAACCGTTCGGAAGTCAACTGATTTTTCGATTGATGCTATTTCGTAGCGTATTTTATCGGTGATTTCACACCATGACGAAACAGGTTTTGGGAAACGTTTGCTATATGCAAGCTTGGGTTGCAGCACAACGTTCCTCTAAAGGTCGAACATGGTGCGGATCATAAGAACGTGTGTTCATGTGTGGAACGAACCGAACCAGGTTCGCTTGTCAGCTGCACATACAGGGTATCTCTAACCTCAGGGTCACTTTGTTTGCCAGCTGGGCTCGACTGGTGTTACAGGATTTTCTCCCGGCTGCTTATGTTATCACATCTGCAGTTGCAAGACCATAACCCACACAAGATATTGATAAATGATATTAATACACTGGAGTAATGACTCACAATCCCTATGCAAACCGGGATTCTTGCCTTACCACTTAGTATCCCGCTAAACACAATCACGGAGTCTCTTAAACGAACCCTAGTGTTTGTTCTGCATTAATACCTTGATAATACCGTCACCAAGGTGACGCAGCACATTGTGACGTAATCGTGGAAACACTGAGTATTGTGACGTATTTGAATTGAATTAAGGTTCTCCAAACTTCTGATTTGGAACCCTGTCGCAGGCGGCTAAGCACCTCAGGGTGGGGGACACGCTGGACGGAGGGTCCCCCCCCACACACACACACACACACACACCTGATCCAGGTGTGAGGCAACCAAGTTGACGTCTGTCTGTATGCTGGCTTTTGTTTTTTTTTACCTTTTCATTAAATTTTTGACGACGATATTTTAAAAAAAAAAAAAAAAAAAAAAGAAAGAGTGCTCGTTGAGGTTTAATTCCCGTTTTCAGGAACCTGGGAAGTGGTCGTGTAATTCTCGGGTTTACTTTCAGCGTGGGTGAAGGTAACCTTAGTAAGATATCCACAGTGCAGACCTGCACACGTCCCGTCGCCGTCATTTACGGCTGGCCGCCATCCCGCTCGATATGAACGGTGTGACTGAAAGCGGCCAACATTCGCCGGTTCGTGCAAGCCCCCATTTCAGTTTCAGCAATATCATTTAAAAAAACTTAACATTTGGAAGAGGAACAAAAAAAAAAACATATGAGCCCCGGGACAATTCTTAAATATCCAAAAACGATGTCCATATTTTCTTCAGGTTATTTGCTACGGTTAAATCGACGAGGAAAATGGCAATCTCTGCTGAGAAAAACAAAGAAGCCATTAGGGTTGTGAAATAAATCCATCAGGAAACCACAAATACCATTAACAACCATTACAGGTTTCTAATGGTTCTGTAACAGTTCTTAAAGATTTTTTTCAACAGGATGGCAAATCAGCAAGCAACTTCACATCTGAAGGAGGTGAACCTGGTTGGTGTATTGACTGTGCTACTAAAGCAGTGGGCTTGTTTTTGACTGTGTGAGATTCAGACACGTTGCTCGGGTAAGAAGCTCCCTCAAATGACGTGTGACTTAACACCAGAAGCAGCTAACATAGTAAAGAATAACTGACCTTCGGAGGATGTTAGAACTCGACCCATGCACCTTCCCAGGAGGAGTAGACTTTCTAAGGATGTTAGGATTAGACCCGTGCATACTGCCAGGAAGGCTAGACGTTCTGAGGGTATTAAGACTCCACCCATGCACCTTCCCAGGAGGACTAGGCCTTCTGAGGATGTTCAGTGGATTACACAGACTTCATACAGCTGGTCAGTGGCAATACTTTTAGCAGCGAGGGTAGACTGTGTGGAGTCTGGCATCCAAACCAGAGGAAAGGGGTGGCATGAAACATTTTATTTACCTTAAGTCAGAGTAAAAATAGAAATGACAATTTTCATCATCAGGAAGGACAGAAAAAAAAAAAAAAAATAGGCATATCAACTAATATGGATGGGAGAAGATGGACCCTTCAGTCCTTCCTGAGGGCGACCATCTCCTCCTTGATGCCCTCCTTAGTAATTATACACAGTTTGAGTGCGTCTCCCGTGTACACATCCCTCTCGGCAGCCGAAATGAAGACATCCTTAACCAGCTGGACGGCTTTCTCCAGGGTCAGTGGCAGGTGCTGCACATTTTCCATATTCTTGAAGCCAATCTGGTAGGCAAAAAAGAAAGCAAAGGCAGTGAAGCGACCAGACACACTCCATGAGGAGGCGGGGCTTTGCAGAGCACCGTAGCCTTGAAGAAACCGGAGACCTAAACCACTGGTATATCTGTGCAAACGGGCCTTTCCCAACTCACAGCCCTAAACTCAGAAAGAAAAAAGAAACTAATTTATCACTTTGGGCCAGCCACTCTGCACATCTAAAAGTATCATTACTAAAACTGCTAGGAACTTCTCAATGGACATATTCTGTTCTTAATATGGACCATAAGCAATCCCGCTATCCTTATGGAAATAGACCCCATGTACAGTACCTAAAATAAAGGTCTTATAAACTGTCAAGGTGCACTGCTCCAATCTTTGTACACCACGCAAAGTGCGACACTCCACTTATTTTAGGGAAACCAGGAAAGTATATTTTCATAGGATACTGCCAGGTATGTACTGCTGACATACTGCCCCAAATATCGTATTGCACCCTAGTGGCAAAATGTTTCCCAACACTAGATCATTCAATGGATACTATCATGCAATTTGCATGTTTATGCACATACCAGTTCTGTTAAACGGACGTGTTTTGGTACATTTTCGTCCTTAGTTGTAGTAATTGTTACTGTAAAGCACAAGACCAAAGTACTTTACTTGAACGGCTTGTCTATGATTAGGACCACCTGCTCAGCTAGAAGATTGGAAAGTAACTTACCTGGTTGTCCAGGAGTGGCTGCAACATGGCACTGGCCGAACCCCCAGCCTTGTAGGAATCTCTCTGGTAGGATCCCACGGGATCGAAGCTGTACACAGCACCCCGCCCTGGAGAAGACAGCGTCGTGGGAAGATCTAAGACAGTCACCGCAGGTCCACAGCACGCTCAGAGGTGCTGGGTTAACTCGTGTCTCTCTAGCCCCATAAGGACTCAGTTTTTTTTTTAAATTCCAAATATTAGCGTGACATGAGAAATCGGGCACTCCGTTTTCAACTGTATGTGCTATCTGCTCTCACCCCCGGGGAAAGCGTTGGCAGGATTTCTCAGACTGTCAAAGTGAACGGCTCCACCATGAACAACACACAGAGCCTCCTAAACAGGCCTGGCCCTCGTACATCACGTACCCACCAGCTTTTCCAAAGGCTCAGCCGGCTCCCGTACTAAGTGTCACACAGAAGTGAATCTGTGTTTCCCAGGACAATCCAGCTTACAGGGAACAAGGCCATGCTCATCAGTGACACCCATTATTAACTTTGCCATAAGACCCTGGGAGCCACGGCCTAACAAGTCCTGAAGCTGCAAGCGTACCCTCCTCATCCAGACCGCCGATGATGTTGTACACGTAGTAGGGGAAGAAGCGTCGGCCGTACAGAATGGTGGACAGCATGGCAGCTATGGCGCCGCTGGTCATGGTCTTGTTGTTGGAGTGCCTGTACATCTGAGAAAGCAGCCGCAGGATCTCAGCAGTCTGCGCAGCTCTGCGACTGCGCTTTCGCTTTTTAGAGGGAAGGTCTGCAGCTGCCCGAGAGGTGCGTTAACGTCCCCCCAAATGGACGAGACTTGAGAGCAGACAGACGAGCCAATCAGCGTAAAATTAACATGACATCATTTCAAATTCACGAAAGAAGCCTACGCTCTCCGAAGAGTGTTCTAATAACGTCATTCCAATAACTGGACAGACTGACAGTGTTAAGACTTCCAACTACACAAACATCTTCAGTAATACACTCAAGCAAAGGAGGACAGCACTGTCCCAGCCAAAAGCAGAAGACTGCGGCCTGTATTGATCGCATACCTTGAGTCTGGCGTCAATGATTTTCGTTAGCGTCAGGCAGTCTCCATGGAAACCGCTGCAGCCGAGGACTGTCGTCTCTGTCCTGTGGGGGATGGACGCACGACCATGACAGGTGGAGGACATTCAAATGAAAATCTACCCCAGTTAGTTACACAACACCACAAAAAGAAAAAAGCAGCTCAGTGCCCAGGACATAAACCCACAACCCAAGTCCTAGGAGGGTCAGACTAAGGGGGCTGGACAGCAGCGGCCGGTCCAGACGGGCAGGACTGACACCCCTGGACACTCACAGCCTGTAGCACTTGGGCGAGTCCCGGCTGTGGATGGAGTAGCCTTCGCTCAGCCGTGTGTCAGAGGCCACGATGGCGAAGTCTTCACCGGCGACAGCCAGCACAGTCCTGGGTGGGGGGTGGGGGGGACGACACATCAGCACGGCCAAAGTTACCCGAAAAAGACACTTTATCGAACACCTTTGGTGGTCCCTGGGCGCCCATAGCAGCTCGGTGCGGCCCCTTTAAACGACTTAGCCGGCTGTCGGGCTAAGCGGCTAACGCTACTTACCCCCCGTTATAAGCGTACGGCGAGAATTTGCACTCCGTGGGCCCCGCATGGTACGCCTTCATCCTGCCGTTGTCTCCGAACATGGGCGTCGACAGCATCGCGGCCACACCGACGGGCTATGCGGGCAGGTAAAGCCTCAAAAGCGGACTGAGCGGGGACTGGCAGCTACGAAACTCGCTGTATCACGACACGATGGCGGCCCGGAAGCGGCGACCGGTTTCGCTTTCGCTGTTCCGCTTGGCGTATGGCGCCCCCTTGCGGTGCAGCGGGGGTACTGATTAAAGACGCCCCATCGGCGCCCATTAAGACATTGGAATCCCGCTCTTTAAAAGCAATATTTTACTGTTTTACTTGTAACAGAAAGAAGGTTTTAAAAACAAAATTCCGGCAATTAATCACAAAAATAATATAGGGCTTTCCAAAACATACCTTATATAACATCAGATTTAAATTATAAAATGAACAATCTAAAATGCATTTTAATTTGATAAAAACAAGTGCACAAAAAAACAAACTGCTCCACAACAGAGCACCACAACCATAAATCACCAAGGAGCAGTCGCAAATGGCTGGATAGATGACCAAACAGTCAACGTTACTGGGACATCCGATGGCAGTGCAGCAACCGCAGTGGCGACAAATAGACACACGGGGGCGACAAATACACGTTATTGTACTTAACAATAGCCCTTGTCGGTTCATGAGTAACAAATCACGTTGCCTTTGACGCTAACATCTGCCTTCTCCTTCCTTACGGTCTTTCATTTAATTTGCTTTCTGAGATCGATTCTGAGGAAAGTTTGAGGAAAATACGTATTAAAGCTGCAGTTAATATACGTAATATCAACACTAAATCATCTATGGCCTAATAATCTAGACCCCCTTTTTTGAAAAGTTGATACTCATTAATATGACGGAATTCTGGGCCTTCATGGTTCAGCGGTTAACCCCTGCCTGTTGGATCTTTCATTATCCATAGTGAAGCTGAAAATAGCTCACAGCAGGTTCGCTAGTGACATTGGCTGAAGGGGGGGTCCCCGGGGGGGGTCCCCACTGTGCGAGGTAGCATGAAAGGGGGCAAACCAGATGGAGAGGTGTGAGAACCTCTCTCTGAGTGACTGATTGAGGCTTAGGGCCTGGGGGTGTGGGGGGGAGGCAGGAGGCGGCTGGGAACGACAGCCCGTGAGTGCTGAGTCACACAAGCCTTTTGTCGGGTGGCCATGCCGGCACAACCATCCTGCCCACCTCAAAATCAACGTCAAACAAACACAGCCTAAAAAAGCAGGAAGTATGCTGGCCTCGTTCATTTCTACCCCACCCCGAGAACAGCCAGCCTGGGTCCCCGGCACCCATGCCATCTGCTCCAAACATCCCAGCACTCAGCTGGCCAAAACACAGGCCCTCCTGAAACCAGTTTGCCTGCTGGTATTTACAGCCCCCATAACGATACCTTACATTTGATAAGAGGCCTGAATCCATACCCTTCATCCTGCTGATGTACATTCACATTATATGAAGAGGATTAGGACCAAACAACCTTCTGTCTGTGCTCCAGCTTCTTTCCTGGTACTTTTCCACCCTTCCTGGATGAGATCAGCTGATGGCTCGGTGGCCCGGGGTCTCGGGGGGATTAGGGTCCTGGAACACAGCCATCTGCCACAGCACACATTCACGTACACGGCGTTCCCAGGACAGACTGACCCCACTGCTCCCCCCAAACCAAGCGCTGTCTGGCGCGTGAAGGCGGCCAGCGCGAAGCCCCGGAGAATGTTAATTGTTGCACAGCGAGGCGTCTTTACGTGCCACCCCCACCCCCCCATGAGTGCAGAAGGTCCCGTTTATGGACTGGAAGGTGGGCCGGCTGTGTGTGTGTGTGTGTGTGTGTGTGTGTGTGTGTGTGTGTGTTCGGGGGTGTCTGGGGTGGTCCCTAGAGTTGGTGGTGGGGGGGTGCAGCTGATCGGTAAAATGCTAAAAGAGAGAGCAAGGATGTGTGTGGGATGCTGAGGAGGGCCACATTGGGTCGCCTAGGTAACACCTGCTGGGCCTCTGGCAGCATCACACCACACTGTGTTTACAGGGGACTGGGCCACTCTGCATGTGCCGGAAAGTTCTAAACCCAGAAAGATATAAACACAAACACTGACTGAGGACGCCAGGGGCTGGCTTTTCCCCGGCTCACATTAACGCTTACTTAACCTGCCGCTAATGAGGTCTCTGATTACGTGTGATCTGTAACAAGCTCCTAATGGACTAACCGACCAGGTTTCTAAAAAAGGTAACAGGGTCGTCACAGGAGTGCAGGATGAATATACCGACATGAAAGTATTTTAAAAACTCTCAGAAGACGACCTCAGAACACCCCGGTCTGGACTTGATGGCTACCTGCCCTGCTGTTTCCTTGTATTGAGGCAAACTGGCCTTAAATTAAGTGAATTTGCTGTCAGTTAAGTTCAGAAAACATTTCCTAAAGGTGTGAGTAAAAAAGAAAAAAAAAAACTGCATAAGTACCAAACATTGTTTTGTGTGGAGTGGGTGAGTTTGAGGTATGAGGGTCCTAGCGACTGTCTCAGGACATTTGATGGGTTCTCAGGACCGGTCACAGAGACGCACAGATTGTGGGTGTGATCTTGGCCGCTATCGAGTAGAGAATGTCAGTCCAAGCAGACCCCAGAGGAGGGAGATTTAAGGGAGAGTCACCCCCCCCCCCCCCAACCCTCAAGGGGCTCAGTGGTTGGGCACATGTGCCGGGGGGGGGTCTTGTCCACTCCTACTAGCTGGCGTGAGAAAGCAGAGGAGGCACATGAGCTCACAGACCTTGTAACATTTCATGCTAATCATGTATGGGAATTAATGACAATGAAGTAAGGAAGGGCAGCAGTCTGAGATGGGATGAGAAGGCATTAGGGAAAATGGATGGATGGATGGATGGATGGATGTTGGATGGATGTTGGATGGAGGGGGGGAGAGAGAGACTGAAAGGGAGGTGGATGTTCACTCATAGTGATGGCTAAGGGACTACAGTACCCTGCTGTCCTCTGTTCTGAGTCCTGTCCTCGTTCCCCGATTGTCACCAACAAGCGTCACGGTAAATTTCTTCAAAGCAGTAAACTCATTCATCTCTGAAACAGGTTCTGTTACGTTCAAGATTTTAATCAGTGATTTCATTGGTCAAACAGCCATCTTAAGGTCAGATGATGATTAACCCCCACGTCACGTAGGTTAAAACATGGATCGTCCAGTCAATCTTCGGGTTCAAAGCTATTTAACTTAGCCATACAAGCTGCAGACCTTCGCCCCTGTCATATGTCTTCCTGAAGCACCCCACAGGCGTGCTAAAAGCCTAGGTTTCCTTTGTTCATAGTTTTATCGAATTTTTCTGTGCCTGGTGGTCTCAATGGCCATGATAGTGTGGCTGACGTGGACCTCATTTCCCGGGGAGTGATTTCTTAGTCTCCGAAGGATGTGTAATATCCACTTAATAACATCCCATTATTGCTAGTAACAAATGGATGCAATTGCATTGTGGCCCATGGAGTCACCAGTATGGCGTGTGAGGTGGAATTAACTGGAGTCCAGGGTGTTAACCCCACCCTCCATGGATAAGTGTTGCTCTGGGAACAACAGCCATTTCCTGGACACAAACCTGCAATGCTTTTCTCTTGGGGGGGGGGAAGGCTGCTGGCGTGAGAAGGAGAGGGAAGTCTTGGAGGGGATTAAAGAGTGACAGGCATACATCGCCCTATCAGGCTCGGCTCACGTGCAGAATTACTCGGCTTATTTGGGAGATGCCACCAGGGTGGAGGGGGCGAACGCCAATATCCCCCCCAGCCCCGGTGGGCTGTGTATGCGGCTTGTTCCAGGGCTAGGGTCCCTAAGTGTGCCCTGCGGCACATTATGTGGGGAGGGTGGAGGAAACCGAACCCCCACCTTCTGGAGTGGGGGGCTGCTGCTTCATGCCCCGGCCCCCTTCACTGCTGTTATTGTTGTCGCTTCGTTGCTCCCTTATGGCGGGGGGGTGGGGTGTCAACTGGCCCACAAATGGGCCTAAATCAACTGGGTGACGCGGGTGACAGGGGGCCCTCACCGCCTCAAAGGAGGCTCTACTGCCCTGTTCTGTCGGCCCCCTTTCAGCACACTGCAGTTTATCAAACCGAGGCGGCCTCCGGAACGCCCTAACTTTCCCTACAAACCTCGCTCACTCTGTCTCTCTTTCACTTTCTCTCTCACTGGTGTCCCTCCGTCCCCCTCTCTCTCTCTCTCTCACTGGTGTCCCTCCGTCCCCCTCTCTCTCTCTCACTGGTGTCCCTCCGTCCCTCCCTCTCTCTCTGTGTGTCTCACTGGTGTCCCTCCGTCCCTCTCTCTCTCTCTCACTGGTGTCCCTCCGTCCCTCTCTCTCTCACTGGTGTCCCTCCGTCCCTCTCTCTCTCTCTCTCTCTTTCACTGGTGCCCCTCCATCCCCATGCATTTCAGGGTACTCTTTGATGAGTTATTTATCATGTGAGGCTCATTTTTGACTGGGAAAGGCTGCGAGCTAAGGCCCTCACTCCGGGACTTCCCGTCCTGAAGTCAGTCCGCTTCTGTCTGCACGGCTGTCCTTCTCAGGCTTCACTCTGAGAAAATCCAATAAATAAAATAACACACGAAGGAGAAACTGTGAGATCCTGAAGCAGAAATCCCTGCATTGGCCCTTTAACAGAAAGCCTGGCTAAAAAACTCAAGGTCCTGATCAATGATGGACTTGCCCTCTTCTGCCCGTGGCCTACCACCTGTGTGGTGTTCAGGACCAGAAGAACATGAAGGCTGGTAGAGAGAGATGCCGTCGGACAAATTAACCACGTGGGCACTGGGGTGGAGCCAGTGAAGTTAAACTGAGCGTTGAAATCTTGAAAGACACCATCAAAGTGTTAACACCTCTACCAAACCATCTAACCACTGACCATCCCTGTCATGACTAGCCCTTGTGATGCTCTTGATTATCTTCTTGGACAGTACTCATGGTTTTTGATTTGAATGTCTCTTTTATCGGATTTTGACCTGTTTGTGTAAGTACAGGCCTGAGATCAGTGCTGAGCTGCACTGTGCTGCTGATCCCTCACTGAACGCTCAGCCTAGCTGCATCTACACCTCAGCTAGCTCCTTAACTGCTGTATACTTGTGATGCATCTTTGTCGAAAAGGAGAAAAGTGTCCGCTAAATATATAAATGTAATGAGAGTGTTCAGAGAAGAGGGACAGGCAGTCATCATAAGAGACATGGAAATGACGAGCTGAGGCCTGGGGGGTGAAGGGCGGCCAGGGTTCACTGGCTTTATACTCAGGTGTCAAGTCCTTCCAGACCTCTTTCGAAGGGCCGGCTTTTGATCTTGGTCACGTGGCCAAACACACACAAATAAACAGCAAACGGCCTCCCCCACCATATTGGGTTCAGTTAATTTCCTATTCATTAAAACCCATTTGACACACCAACCCATTACAGTATAAGGGGGGTACAGATCTGGACTGTCTGCCCCCAGCAGCTCTGTTAACACTTTGCCCCTCGGTTGGGGCTGTTATCAGAGTTCTGTTGTCTCTGTTGCCCTGCTTGGCTCGGGTTTGATGTGCCCTAGTGATGTCTCAGCTATCACTGACAAGCTTAGGCTGAGAGGTCTGTTCAGAGTCGTTGTCTTCTCTGAGAGAATGAATGGAACGGCAAAGATGGCTACCTGACCATCACGCACCAACTGACGTGCCGCTATCTTAACGTTCCCATGTTGACATTTATACTGCTCTGAAAAAGTGATAACTCAGAAATAACCCCGCCTGTCCACAATTACCCCCGATTTATCTCTTTTCAGTCTAAATATAAAACAGTTTAATTGTTTGTTAAAGTTTCGTTTCAGGATGTTTTCGATTACCCATGCAGTTCTCCCCATCACCACCAGGCGGCACCGGGGGTCAACAATGGCACCTCCGCAGGGCCTGAAAGGCTTCCAAGTCAGGCCCATTCATCAAGCAGCACTTTAAACACATGCAAAAGACGTGGGCCCTTGAAAGGCTGTTTACAGCCTCTCCCTCCCGTTCCGATCCGGATTGCCACGGTGTGAAATTGAATTACCCTTTACAAAGCGCACTCTGAGCAGGGCGAGGCAGACGCAGGCGAGGGAGAGATGTCACGAGCCTGGGGCACTCGGCAGTCTGTGGGAATGGAGACATAATTTAATCAATGATCCAAGTGCTGTCTGGAATGGCAGCCCTCTAATTCAGAATAGGTAATGGATTAAATGCGAAAGCGAGTGAATACTTTAAATACTTTACTTGGTTGGAGCGAAGAAGGGCGAGGTCGTGACCCTCAATGAAACATGGTCCCCACTGCATACGTGATGGAAGATGAGGGAATCACTGAGCCACTCGTTTCGGGTTCAAAAATCGACACAGATGACGAGTGGGTCATGTTCCTGTGGTGCATCAATTCTGAATGTCAGGTTCGGGTTCAAGCAAAGATGGGACACGCTAGTTACTCCTGAAAGTACGTAGATCACCCAACGAGCCATGGGCTTATCGGTGAAAGAGAGAGAGGGTAGGGAGTAAGAAAAATGCCTGGGGGGGTCACCAAAAAGTACCCCTCCATTCAAGCAACCACAGATAGGCAGCGTGATGAACGTCAGGATGCCACTACCAATTCCTAGCCCCCCAACCCTGGCCCCCAGTGTTCTTGGACTCCTTTTCAGGTAAATCAGGGTTACCGTTTCCTTATGAAAGTGGAGGGTTAGCTGTGAACACCTTGTCATCATTCACTCTAACTACAAATCATTCTTACCATTTCCATCAAACCCCATGTCTGCTCCATGTGCTGCCTGCGTATCGGTCAGACCCCTTGTCCTCTCTGGGTCCTGCCTGAGTATCAGTTAGACCCCATGTCTGCTCCATGTCCTGCCTGCGTATTGGTCAGACCCCTTGTCCTCTCCGAGTCCTGCCTGCGTATCGGTCAGACCCCTTGTCCTCTCCGGGTCCTGCCTGCGTATCGGTCAGACCCCTTGTCCTCTCCGGGTCCTGCCTGCGTATCGGTCAGACCTCTTGTCCTCTCTGGGTCCTGCCTGAGTATCGGTCAGACCCCATGTCTGCTCCATGTCCTGCCTGCGTATCGGTCAGACCCCTTATCCCCTCCAGGTCCTGCCTGCGTATCGGTCAGACCCCTTGTCTTCTCCGGGTCTTGTCTGCGTATCGGTCAGACCTCTTGTCCTTTCTGGGTCCTGCCTGCGTATCGGTCAGACCTCTTGTCCTCTCCGGGTCCTGCCTGACCTGGCTTACCTGACTGTGTATCATTCAAACTCCAGGATGCCTGTAAAACGCAGCTGTTCCCCACCTAGCCTGCTGCTCTCCTGGGATGACTTCAGCTCGACGTATCGAGGTCTCAGACTCCAGCAGAGTGACAGTTCTCACACCTGACCGATGGTCCAAGGTGGGAGCAGCGGGGGGGTTTAACGACCCCAAGCTCCTGGACTCCCCACTGTCCTCCACCTTGCTACTGGTGCTCCATTATCGTTGAGCCGCTTAATTAGAATCTGCATTAGAAGTAACAGGGAATAACGTGGTGACTCCCCCTGCCCCACGCTCAGGGCAGATTACAGGAACCGCAGCAGGGTGCCGTTTGACGGTTCTCTGTGAAAAAGGGAAGCTCCTCTCCTTAACAAAGGTGAGGCGTCACCTCAGACACCTGCGAGCTGACCCGGGACCATTTACTGCTCAATTACCTGCCTCACATGTAGGTGAGAGGGGGACGGAGAGGGGAGGGCCAGGCAGATCAGGTGACAGCACACCACTGTCGGTGGGAAGGTGCAGGCGTCAAAGACCAGAGCATCTGGCAATTCTGCAGACCTGACTGGAGCACGTTCTACAGTAGAAAAACAGTAATGGATGTAACAAAGGGGGCACCGTGTAAATCATGCAGCTTTAAGACATACTGAAATTGACACGCATGCAGATTACGGTTAGCTTCCTGTCAAGCGGCTGCTGGCGGCCAAGTGGCTAATTAGCACTACAGTTACAGAAGGGGTACACGGGTGGAAGGCTAGCGCTTTGGCAGGCTGTTCCTTCACGTGCTTGGTGGGGCCACCAGGGGGTCCATAAAAGCCCATCAAAGCAGAGAAACGGCCCTTCTGATTCAGGATCAAAGTGAGGCCCCTGTCCCTGACCAACGCATATCCCTGAAACCATTTCCTCGGGGGGTCCCGGGTGCCACTGTGCCCCAAACCCCGGCTGTCACCCTTGTGACGCAGAACCGGAGGAAACACTACGGGATATCCAGCAGCCGTTTTCTTGCGACCCGGGGTCGAGGGAGGCATACTGTGTTGGGGGGGATTGTATTCACGCCACTCCCACCCACTTCCGCTCGGCCCTCTAAGATGCCACCGTGAGATAAAACCACTCGGGACGAGCAGACGTGACTGTGCCCTATGGCACGAGACCATGACCCATCTAGCTTCTGCCAATCAGACAAGGCTGCACAGGAAATAAGAACGTCTTTGCACTTCCTGTTCTACTCCCTACATTAGTACAGTTTGGTACCCTGCTTACTTGTGCTCTCTCACCATGAGGACTGTCGGCGTGCAAGAAAAATGTAACGAAAGACCAAAAAAAAAAGACAGCAAGTCGACCAATTTGGCCCCAGCAGAGAGGCTTCAAGGTCAGACGGACTGAACTTTGGTCTGACAGGGAGAAGGTCAGTGTTACTGCATGTTTTGGGGTACACGGACAGGCAGACCGCTCCAGCCTGACCCTCGGGTGGGGGTGTCTGGGTGTTAGAGCCTCCCCCGCCATGGTGGGCCCTCAGTCCACACTTTTGTGGAAGGATGCAATTTATAAACACAGGGGACTAAAAATAGTTGCAAGGACAACTCGGAGCTGGAGCCTTCCTGACAGGAGCAGAGCTATTTTGACACTGCTGCGTCAGAAGCGAACGGAGCCGTCGCTATGGGAACAGGGGACGCAGCTGTCAATCTCGGCACGCTCCTCCAAACCATCGGTGCCGCTTTCTGCTCAATGACAGCCTCGCTTTTCAATTCCTTATTTTTTTTTTTTAACCACCGTGTTGCTCCGTCAATCCCTTTTTGGCACGTCCCCAAAGCGTACTGGAGAAACAACCGGGCCATTTTATTTTTTTTAAACCCAAAACCAGAAGACCCACGGTGGTCTGGCTGGATGGGGGTGG